>JAZHYW010009396.1:0-55042 GCA_037355805.1 Ixodes ricinus | reverse complement strand
CAGCAACACCTAACGACCGGAACTTTCCAATGAGGTACCCATTTCGCGATAGTCCTGCCACTAGCTCTAATCTTGCGGCTGCTGTGGTGGCGCTAGTGGCCAGTTAACCAAATAAACCGAAACCGTGCGGTAAAACGGGGATGAGTATCTGCGGTACCAGCCAGTACCAGCCGACGAGCGAATCTGGAGGAGCGACTAACATAGTCTTTGATTAGCGTCAAACTTATAATCGTTCCTTTTATGCGAAAGCATTAACTGTCTCATGGAGCGAGCTGACGTCATCAGTCTGAAGCGCGAAAACGGCAGATAGTTTCCTTCGATTCCATTGGCTGACGCGCGTCGGCGGGGCTCCCATTGGCCGCTGCGCTCGTCAGTTTCCACGACCGCTCACCCCATGACGCTGCGTGTCCATCAGCGCGGAGCGTCCAAGGTCACCAGGGGAGCACACGCGCCGACCGGCGACGAAAAGTATGCAGCAGACGAAAAAGGAGGCGGACGAGCGGCTAGCATACTTTCGCATTCACAACTCATAAGGAATGCTTAGGTGTACCTCAATCTTTTTTTTTTTTTTTTTTACCCAGTTCTGGATTTTTGACGCCGGCAGATGTTTATTGGTGTCTTTCCGTTAAAACTGTGAAGCCTGTGGCCTAGGTATGAGTGTATGGCCTGCCGCTTTCTCTCGTGCTGATTCCTTCAAAAAGCTCGCAGAATTTATAAGAAAAAAATAATATTTTCTTTGTATTAATTTATTTATTTATTGGACCACATGGGAAGGGAATGGCTAAAGCCGTGGTGTGATATTAGGGTTTGGGGAGGGGGATAGAAGGTATCTGCGAAGAGTTGTGCACGCTTGACAATCTCTCTGGGGTGCAGAAGGCATCTTGGCGGTCGTTCTGCTTTTCAATCTTCCTGCCGGTATGAGAATCTGCCGGTCAAGTACTGGGAGTCACCTCACACCTCTCTCGCAAGGCCACTCTTACTACCATATTGGGCTAGCTTGTGTTGTCTAGGGGGTATGTTCGGAGGTGTGCAAGTAATGTGTCATGATTGGCATGTGGTATATCCTGAATATCTGTCCTGCCGGTGGAGG
Organism: Ixodes ricinus; assembly: GCA_037355805.1. Taxonomy (NCBI): domain Eukaryota; kingdom Metazoa; phylum Arthropoda; class Arachnida; order Ixodida; family Ixodidae; genus Ixodes; species Ixodes ricinus. The sequence continues at coordinate 53,952 of JAZHYW010009396.1, read as the reverse complement.
AGCGTGGGCAGTCCCAGATAAAGTGCAGGAGATTAGCTCTGCACTCCGATTTGCAGTGACTGCAGCGAACTGGTGTGTCCGCGGCTGGGGGTACCATTTCCTGATGATATGCGGTGTGAAGGCTGCGTCTGCGAATACTTTGTTCAAGAATACTTCTTGGGCGCGCGAGAGTCGTAGTTGCGGATCGACTTGGGGCGGAGTAGTTATTGTTGTAAGAAATTGTTTACGTTCCCTGCGGTGTTTGGCTCTGATAAAGGAGAGGTACCATCGATATGACGTTCTGGATGAGTCTGTGATCCATGCGTTGGGATTAAGTGGTGGGTTGAGAGGAGGGTAAGGGGCGACTGAGTCAATACTCCCTCGGGCTGCCGTGGCTGTGTTATGTGCCACTGCGTTCCCTCCTGTCAATCCGGTGTGTGCTGGTGTCCACTGAATACGTAGGTCGAGGCCCATTTCTTGTAAGTCGTGCACTCGTTTCCTTATGGCCCGAGCCGTGGCGTCATCCGTGTTAATGTTCTCGATTTCTTCGAGCGCTTCCTTGGCGTCCGTTAGTATTCTTATGGAGTCGTGTTGTGGTAGGGGGCCGGATTGAGGAAAGGGCTCCCCATATTGCCAGGAGTTCAGCCTGCCAGGCGTCCCCATAGAGGAGGTGACAGCTATGGGCGCCGTTTAGTTCCGGTCGTGTGGGGCAGTACCAGGCCATGCCCCCTTGCCGTCGTTAAAACTGGCGTCTGTGTAGATGACCATGTGATCTTGTTCGAACTGTTGGTGCTGATTGGCAATACGAATTCGAAGGGCCTCTTGTTCTCGGGACGGTATTGCCTGTTGTCTCATTTGAATAAACGGACTGTCCCATGGGGGACTCAGACTGGGGCCCGGTTGTCTACGTGACTCAGTTGGTCCCACGCTAAAGTGCTGCGCCCTTGCACCGTGTTTTCGAGTCTATCTGTGAGGGCTTGTTGAGCATCAGCGTATGTTGCCCTTATAGGCGGTAGAGCAACCAATTCGATGAGCCGGTCTATCCGTGTATGTTTAGGAAGCCCAGTGATGGTGCGGAGAGTCGCACGATGCAGTAGCTCCACATCCTCCATATGTTTCTTCGAAAGGACGTAAGTTGGAAATCCATATAGAAGTTTGCCGACTGCGACTGCCCGGGCCAATGTCTGACAGGCCTTTTGTCACGCACCCCCGTATTTGTTAGACATTCGTCGTATAGCATGTAGTAGTGGGCTCCATTGTTGTCCGAGTTGTTGGATCCACGTTCGCGGGCTGTTACAGCTTGCTAGTTGCACTCCGAGTATACGAAGTTGTCCATTTTCGGACGTTATAGCTTCGTTCCCTATGTACAATGTGATCTGCTGATTACGATTGGTGCGAGTTTTTCCATCGATGCTGATCAGCTCGGTCTTTTCTGGAGAGTTGGAGTCCCATTTCTTCTAGTGTCTGCACAACACTGAGGAGCGCTGCTTGCAGTTCCGCTTGCATGGCCTCTTTGTCAGAGTAGTCAGCCGCTTCCACCCAAATAGTTAAATCGTCTGCATATATGCTGAATCGAGCTGCGGTATCTCGTTCCAGATTTTCCGCGACTCTCGTCATGGCCAGGTTAAAAAGCATGGGCCCGAGGATGGAACACTGGGGCACACCCCTATCCAGGAAGTAGGTTCTCGGGGCCCATCCCGGTGCCGCGCCCCTTAGCTGTATTGGTCGTTGCTGTAAGAATTCCCGTATCCAGTCCTGTGCCTTCTGACTGGGATAACGGGACGCCAGCTCCTGAAGAATGACTTCCTAAAAGATATTATCAAATGCTTTCCGCATATCGAGGGTAAGTACGTAGTCAGGGAGGCTTCTCCTGCTCTTTCTGTTAATGACCCGTCGCAGTAACCAAAGACAGTTGTGGGTGCCCATATTTGGGCGAAACCCCGCCTGTGCTGGATGCAGTTGAGGGTCTGCATACTCGATTTGGTACTGTATTCGTGTATGGAGCATTCGCTCCATAAGCTTGCATACTGTTGAAGTTAGTGATATCGGCCGGAGATTACTGGGGTTTGATGGATCTTTCCCCTGCTTTGGTATTGGACATATGAGAGAGAGCTTGAGGCAGTCAGGAACGGTCCCAGTGTCCCAGGAGTCACTGATGATCTGCAGTTTATTTAGGGCGTGTTCTGGTAGGTTGCGGAGTTCCTGCCACGTGATGCCGTCATGCCCAGGGGCCGACCGCGGCTTGCCTTGTTTGAGGGCTGCCATCAATTCTCCCATCGTCAAAGGTTGCTCGAGTTCTTCAACTGGTTAGGGAATAACGATACGGGGCAACGGCTTTCCCGGGGTTGTTCTAGCGTGAGGGAAAAATGTGTGAATGACAACGTCTTCCACACTCTCAGGGTCATCTTTAAGGAAGAGGGCGCCGATTGGCGGGGTGCCTTTCTTTCGGCCCAGCATGGATCGGAAGATGCCCCAAAGTTCCCTTAACCCAGGCTTCCTGCCGAGCTTATCACATAATGTTTGCCAGTGATCCGACTGTAGTTGTTGCTGGTGTTGTTGAAGGGTCTGAAAGAGGCGTTTGAGGCGAACGCGATCTTTGTGTCGCCTTCCCCCATTGCGATATAGCTTCGTGAGGACTTCCGCCTGTTTCCAGAGTTGGGCAAGCCGGCTGTCTATCGGTCCAGTGTCATCGTCACAGCTGATTTCCTCCCTTGATTGCTGCCTTGTTTCCTCGATTGCATCCACCAGCGTCCAGAAATCTTTGAAATCGTGACCCAGCATAGCACGGAATTCGTCCCAGTTAGTTACAGCTCTAGTGGTCTTGATTCGAAGTTTCTTGCGATTTAGTGTGATAATTATAGGAAAGTGATCACTGCCCCATGTAGTCCCGTGTATCTCCCAGTGACGAACCGTTCTTGTCGTGGTAATCGTTAAGTCAGGTGAGGTGTCTGTCTGTTTGCAGTGGAGACCTAGCCGTGTGGGCGTCGTGGCCGTGTTGACGATATCGAGTTTGTTGAAGTCGATCGCCTCTGCAAGCGCCTTACCCCGGGCATCATCGGTAGGGTATCCCCAGTTTCGATGCCGGGCGTTAAAGTCCCCGCCTATAAGAATAGGAAGACCAGCTGCATACTTTTTAATGTCTGTTAGCCATGAAAAATCGTCTTTTGTGCTGCTTCCCGTGAAAGGTCTATAGTATACCGATGCCACGACTAGCGGCTGTTGGCCAGGAGGTCGGACCTTCGCCGCGACAATTTCCCTGACATTATTGCATAGGTGCTGGATGTCAGCCTCTACAGCTACGCAATCATTTCTGATGAGCAGTGCTGCCTGTCCTAATGCCAGTGGCTGCTGTTGGCCTCTATAATGATGTGTTATGCTGGGCTTCTGGAACGTTTTGTAGCCAGCGAGAGAGCATTCGCCGCGTGTTTTTTGGAGTAAAATAGCAATTGGCTTGATATATTTGATCTGTTCGTGGAGTGTGGATTTTGCTTGCATGTAACTTTTGCAGTTCAATAATCAAAGTTGTAGGACTAATCAAAGTGGTAGGACCGTGGTTAGACAAGCCGGCCTAGGGATGAGCAAAATTGTGGGCCAGAACACACATGCATCGGCAGCACACACACTTGGACGCTAAGTTGGCTAAGTCGCAGATACATGTGCATGTGCAACGAAGCAGTGGTCGAAGCACAGCTACAACAACTTTATTTACAGATTCCTCCACGACGCACTCGTCTTCGGGTTCAAACTCTGTTGTTGTTTGTTCACACCGGTTTGGGCACACGCCAGTTTGTTCACACCTTTGGGCACACACCACCTCGTAGGGGCGTCGGAACTATTCGGGACAAAGGGGGTGGGGGAGCGAGTCTTTTGGTGGCGGTTGCCCCCGTTCCGATGCCACTGCCCATTTCAGGCCCACATCACTTCAAGCACACACCAGTTCAGGGGCAACCAGTTAATTCCCACACCAGTCTGGGCACACACTCCTGCTGCTCCTGATTCGCATGCTTCATCGCCATGAGTCCCCTCAGGTAAGATGGCTTGATGAACCCTTTTCCGCACAGCCCGCACGTGTGAGGGCACTCCTTCGTGTGCACGAGCACCTCGTGCTTCCTCACGTTCGACAGACATCTCGACCGGAAACTGCGCCCATGTGGACGCGGCTGTGCCGGGTCATGTCGCTCTTCTTCAGGAAGCTCTTGCCGCACTGGGGGCAGACGTACGGTCGCTCGCCTGTGTGAGTCCTTTCATGGTTCTTCAAGTTGCTCAGCACGGTGAAGCCCTTCCCGCAGGTGGCGCACACGTGTGGCCGCTCTCCCGTGTGGATCCTCATGTGCCTGGTCAAGCTGTCCTGTAGTGTAAAGGACCGGTCGCAGGTGGCGCACACAAAGTGCTTCTGCCCCGTGTGGGTCCTCTCGTGGGCCACCACCTCATACTTGTAATCGCTGGTGTAGGGACAGCGGCTGCACCGATGTCGGGGCTCAAACTCCCCGTGCACAGTCTTGCGGTGCTTCTGCAGGAAGTCCCACGAGGAGAAGACACTTGTGCAGCTCCGGCAAGGGAAGGTATCTACGGTCGGCAGGATGGACGGTGCCTCCTCTTGGTCTGCACACAGAAGCAGAGAGGAAGGGGGGCAGTGTTAAGACAGCACATCAGCCTAAAGCTGGGATTACACGTTTGTGATACCGACTACTGTCCGCCGTGGGTTAAGAGTAGCGGGGCAGGCTTTCCCGTGAGGCCCTTAGTCATTTCCACTTTAGCAGAGCGAATGCCGGAGAGGGGAAAACCATTAATCATGGCGAGCAGAGAGCTTTGTCCCGCTATTCTTAACTTGCAACAGACTCTACGGAGTGCAAGTTTGTCCGCTTCTTGTGCGGGGGCTGTGGCGATGTCCGAACGCCCAGCCCTAATTGGCTCTGATTGGAAGGATAGCGGGTGCACCTCGAGCCAGCTAGAATTGAGGTCTACCCACTATCCTTCTAATAAGAGCCAACTGAAGCTCGTTCAATATCAGGAATATGATGACATTAAAGAATACAAAACACTCGAGACAAACTGATGCTCTTCTCATAACTCGACACATCAACGAGTGCAAGAAATACAATCATTCACGAAACAAAATTTGTCAAGAAAACAACACATTAACAAATCAGCTCTTCACAACTTCGTTTGACCAATATCAGGTCTGAAAAAATGACACAACTTAAAAGTCTATTTCAGGGCTTTATAGAAAGGCAAATGGGGAAAATGAAAACAAGTTAGCATGTCTAGTACGTCTAAAGATTGTTTTCTCAAGGAAATACTCTATTCGCCAAAATCAGTCGGGCTCGAAGGCTATGCAAAAGAGTAAAACTCCTGTACACGACTTGGACCAACGTCACATCAGTGGCCACGGTGGGGGCACTGCTGCCGCACCACATATTTCACAGCACCCAACTTGTTTTTCTCCAAAACAACAAGTGTATCGTCTTCCAATGCTTGCCCAGGTAGTCTGAAGGAGCTGTCCCAGTCCTCGCAAGGTAAAGTGTCTGCCTCATTGACGGGCAGTCTCTCTCATTGGTCTGTATGGAAGGGGAAAAAGATGGGGTTGGGGAAAAACGTTAGTACAGCATACCAGCTTAGCTGGGATTAGATTTGTAACCCTAATTATATTTGCTAAATGATTTTAAGGGTAAAGGCAACTTTTCTGAATTGCACTAAAATGCCAACTCCATGAGAGTCTGCTAGGCTCGTAAGCTACCATAAAAAAATGACAATGAACCCTAAAACACAATATGGAAATGAAAGTTTTTTACTGCAACTTGCTGTTTATGTTGTTGATATGTTTGCATGAGCTTGCTATTTATTGGATGGATGGATGGGAATGGCTATACCCTTTGTAAAGGGCAGCAAGTTTGTGTATCAGTGTTGCCTTTTCTGGCTTTTATTTTTTATGCAGGTGAATTGTCTACTGCTATTAACATACTATGCAATGCTGGTTGTTTCGTGTACCAGCCTTTGTCCAGGCAATGACCAATGGCTGGTGTTGGCTTGAAACCGGCCTAGCCAGCCGGGCTACTGGCTAGGCTGTTTTCCACTGAAACCTAATGATCAAATTGTTTCCGGCAAAGGAGTTTGGCCACTGACTGCCAATACCAAAAGATGTTGAGTATGTCCAGCTGATAAGAATAATTTCCTTTGGACCCTTGAGTGATGGGTTGGAGCACACAGGGAAGCAAATTTTACATGATTAGACCTAGCAGTGCCAGCACCCCCATAGATTGCACAGCAGTAGAGGTACATTCAATGATATCCCACCAAAAAAAAAAAGTCTAATCAAACAATAGAGCACACTTACACATGACCCCAAAACCAGTCTTATACATAAAATGTAAAAAAGTAGAGATGGGCTAGTTGGTGGAAATTGAACATAGTGCAGATATGACAGTGCATAACAGTGAAGACTAAAAAGAACACACAACATAGGACGAGCGCTGACTCACTACTAAACTAAATGTTTAATAGTGAAAACAAAAACCAGGAAAACATAAAAGGCACACTCAACCACGCGTGCGCCACCCAAACTGTCTTGTCACAAAGGGCTTCCTCTATCAGCGCATCACTAAGCCCCCATTCAGTCAAAAAAATTATTTCTTTTCCGGTAGTGCCATTGATGGCTTACCGACACATTGTGCTCCGTAGTTAACAATGTGGAAGGTCTCTGTCACATGTCTCGTCGTCCAAGTCCTGCAGTACACCAATAGATGGCCGCCGACTATGGCTCTCAGGGAATAGTTGTGCCTCTTGAGCCTGTCATTTAAGCATCTACCAATTTGTCCAATGTAGACCTTACCACCTCTTTGTAGCAAGGTCTACATTGAACAAACCGGTAGATGCTTAAACGACAGGCTCAAGGGGCACAACTATTCCCTGAGAACCACGGTCGGCGGTTATCTATCAATGCACTGCAGGACCTGCAAATGAAAACCTTTTTTTATCTTTATTACTAAAGGAATAAAACTTCTAAATAAAAAAATATAACACTTTTAGGCTACTTTCCAAAAAAAAAAGGGCACTTAAGGGGTTAAAGTACTTGTCAGTCGATGCTGCAACTACCACGAAGCATCACTGGAAATATCAAATGAAAACCACGCTATCCAGAATGTACCGCATCATTCTTCACTTCCGCACAATCTTCCGTTCCTGAGGCACAAAATGTTGAAGAGAACCACATTCGTAAAGGCTAACACACAGTTACCATGTTGCCTACTCCACACCTCTCTGTAATCGCTGGTATTACTACACTGCACAATGGTAACCAGACAGCCCCATGGCGTCCATTTAAAATCCATGGCTGCGTCGCGTTCTCGCGCGTCCGCAGACGTTTGCCGAATCTTTGCTGAACTTTCCTTCAAAAGCTTGGCATGTGCCGAACTTTGCCAAATCTGAAGTTTGGCAGATTCGGTCCATCACTAATAAATACCAACACAGTTAAACAAGTGATGAGTGCCATCTGCTTGGACAATGAAGGCAAATGTTAAGATTAGGCTGGACTTATTTGGCTTTGTGAAACCCAATCCTCAAGAATTTATCCTGGATGCAGTAATTTCAGGAACCACTGTCTCGTTCACTCTTTCTACTTGTCCGTTGGTCTGTGGGCTGCAGAGGTTCTTGCACAAGTGTTTCCTTCGGGTCAACAACGCACTTCTCTTCCTCGTCTTTGCTTGGGAACCGAGTCTTTCCCGATCAGCCGTCTGCCAAAAGAGTTCCTCTATGGTTCTGTAATAAGGAGAAGACGCAGCAGTAATGCACTTCGAGCTCTTCTTTCGAGTTCATCTCTCCTAGGGTCGTACAACCCAGCTCAGCCACTGGTGGCAAAATAGTACTCATTCCCCGGCTTCAGTTCCTGCCGTCACTTTTACCGCGAGGAGTTCGATGCTTCGTAATCCACTCAACCACAGTAGTCATCAACGGGTTTTAATTCCACGAGGTCGTGTCATGTGACCCCCTCATCAGCATCGGACGGGAGCGCAGTCCAGCCATGATCTGTGCTCGCCTGTCGCACTTCTGCATAGAAATAAGCTTGCGGTGACTCGTGCCCTGGCTCTCGTTTGCAAGCAACGCCATCCGCTGCGACTCGCGTATAGCTGAAGCATTGACGCTGGAACCAGCTTTCAACACCGGCCCATGCCTAGATCTCGCAGCGTCGCGACCGTGAAGACGCCTCCATCGCAACGACGTAGCTCGTCTGGATGGATGGATGTTAATGGCTATACCCTTTGTAACGGGCGGTAGCTTGCGCCACCTAGCCTAAGTCTAAAAAGACAAAAACGTGATTCCTCCCACCCTTTTAAGACCAATTTTTCTCCCCTAACTATCACCAGGCAGTGTGGGATATCACCAGGATGACCTTCGGGGGATCGGGCAAAAAAACTAAAAACATCACCCCCTGCCTCTTCCCTCCGGCGAGGGAGTCGCCAATTTTCCTCTGGTCAAACCTTTTCGGCGTTACCCCAGCACCGGACCCACTGGGAGACAGGGTTGAGACTTTGGGCCGGAGCCACGCGGGAGGGAGTCCCAATTTTCCTCTGTCCCGCCTGTTCCCAGCTGTGCTAGTTAGTTGTCCATCATTTAATTTTCCCTAGATAATTTCCACCAATCTTCTAATCGTCTCTTTGTCACTGTAATCCTTTTCTCCACCGTCCTTCCATCGTCGCCAGTGAAACCCAGGGCCCCAGCCAAATCCGTTACCCCTTCAGGGAGGGCAGGACGAAGCCCCGTGCACTTCAAAACCAAGTGCTCTAGTGTCTCGCTATCATTATGGCAGGCGGCACATAATGTGTCTGTCTCCTGAAATTTAGCCCTATACGTCCTCGTCCTCAAAACTCCCGTTCTTGCCTCGAACAGCAAAGCACTTCCCAGTGAATTGTCAAAAAGATTTTCCTTTCTTATGTCCTGCTTTCGTGACCTGTACACTGTTAAAGCTGATTTCTCCTGCATTCTCCCCTCCCACATTTTCCTCTCTGCCTCTTTCACCCCCTTTTTCACTGAAGTAGTCTGTTCAGCCCCATCACCAGTGTGTAGATATTTAAATGTAAGCTTTCGGGTTCGGTTTGTCCATTTTGTGTTTAAACTTTTCATGTATAAATACTTGAATACCTTCCGTGCCCACCGCGTATCATCCATTTCGGTCAACCTTTGTTCAAATTTCAACTTACTAATTGCCTCCCTGCTCTCAAAAGACGACCATCCCATGTCCCCCTGTACTCCCTCATTTGGTGTTTTTCCGTGTGCTCCCAGCGCCAATCTGCCTACGCTTCTTTGTCGAATTTCTAACCCTGATTGAACCTCAGATTTCATGCACAGTACTGCATTGCCAAAAGACAGTCCTGGTACCATCACTCCTTTCCATATACCTCTGACCACTTCATATCTGTTATAGTTCCATAGTGCCTTGAGCTTCATAATAGATGAATTTCTTTTCCCTTTTCTAATTATATTCTCCTCGTGTTCCTCTAGATATTTCCTTCCCTCATTGAGCCAGACTCCTAGATATTTGTACTTTTCTACGTGTTCTATCACTGTGTCCTGTATCTCCAGGGGTTCCCCCTTCTCATCGTTGAAAACTATTATACCCGACTTGTCCCTACTGAATTTTAGTCCTAAACTGTCTCCTTCCCTGCTGCAAATCCTAATCAGTTCCTGTATTGTCTCACGACTTTCTGATACGAGTACAATGTCGTCTGCATACATTAACCCTGGCAATACTTGATTTACTTTATGTCCTTCTTCCATGTAATTCAAGTCAAAACCTAAGTTGCACTGCTCTAATCTTTTTTCCATCTCACTGAGGTATATCATAAAGAGCAGGGGAGACAATGGGCAACCCTGTCTAAGTCCTCTTTTTATTGCTGCTGGTCTTGTAGTTTCGGCTTCCCATTTTATAACCACCCTATTCTCCGTATAAACCCGTTCTAGGAACTTAACCATGGTTCCCCCTAGCCCATACACCTTCAGTTGGTCCCACAGTTTTTCCTGATTCACATTGTCATATGCCCCTTTGATGTCCAAAAATGCTACCCATAATGGCTTTTGACTTGTCATTGCTATCTCTATGCACTGAGTGATTATGAATAAGTTATCATCTAGTCGTCTATCCATCCTGAAACCGTTTTGAAGCTCCCCCAGAATCTGCTTTTTCTCTGCCCATTCTTCCATTCTTCTTTTTACGATTTGCATAGCTAGTCTGTATATTACTGAAGTTACTGTGATTGGCCGGTATGATTTGATACTGTCTTTGTCTCCCCTGCCCTTATATAATAATCTCATCCTGCTCAATTTCCAGTCACTGGGTACCTCCCCTCCCATAAGTATCTGGTCAATCACCTGCCTTAGTTTCAATTTGCTTGTTTGGCCTAGAACTTTTATCAGTCTCATTGGTATGCCGTCTGGACCTGTCGCAGTTCCAGCCGGAACCCTTCCTTCTGCTTTCTCCCATTCCCCTATGGTCATTTCCTCTCCTTCACTATGATCCTCCTCTTGTGTTGTGTAGATGCTATTATTCCCTATGGCCTGATCTGGTTCTAACTCCGAAAATGCTGCTTCGATTGTATGTCTAATGTATTCCCTTGCCTCTTCACCCTCTACCTTTGTCCCTTCCTGTGTGATTAGTGTCTGCTGGTACCCATCGGTCTTTTTTCCCTGTGCACTGATGTGTTCCCAGAACCTTTTTGCCGCATTCCTATCCTTTTGGTTTATCTCTATCATCCACTGGACCCCTGCCCTCCCAATTTTGGCCTGTATTAATGCTGATGCCTCCCGCTTTCGTTCCTGAAAGTCCTCCCATTTCGATGTCACTTCGGCTGGTGTGGCCCCCTTATTTTTTGCCCATCTGTGTTCTCTAGATGCCGCTTGGCGTCTCGATATTGCTGCCTTAACCTCTTTATCCCACCAGCTTTTGGGCTTGCGTTTTAGTTTTCTTCCTCCTTGTCTGGTTCGATACTTCTCTAATCCTCTTTTGAAAACACTAACTAAGTCTTCATATGTCCATTCTCTTTCCGGTTGCTTGGATACTATGTTCTCGATTCGCTTAGATACCTCCTGTAATTGTTTATCATTTAAGTTATTTCTACCCTCTTGTTTTTGATTTTGCGTTTCTGGTTTTACTGTGCCAAATCTGATCTTGATTCTCTTATGGTCGCTCCCCAGACTTTTTGTGCTTTCCTCATCTATTTCCATACCTCCTAATCTGTTGTATAACTTCCGCGACATTAAACAGTAGTCGATAGTCGAGTGCGAGTTCTTTCTCTCCCATGTTATTTTTCCATCACATTTTACCTGGGCGTTAACCAATACCAGATCAAGAGCTTCGCAGAACTCCTCTAACATCCTCCCTGTTGTATCCGTATGTCCATCAAAGTCTTCCAAATGTGCATTCATGTCCCCCAAGATAATTATTTCCTTGTTAGTGCCGATTTCCCTAATGTCTCCTGATATACATGTTAAGTGTTCTGCGTTTTCCTCCCCTGCATCACTCCCTGTTTTTAGATACACAAAACCCAGGATTGCGTCTAAACCTCCAATATTGCCTTTGATCCACATGTGTTCTCTGCAGTCCTCTCGCTCCCTTTCCCATTCCTGACCCTTCACTAAAACCCCTAATCCGCCTCCCTTGCGTTCCCCATTGGCCCGGTTGCATCCCATCCAATGATATCCCGGTATGTATGGTGGTTCTTCCAAATCCCTCAGATGTGTTTCTGCTAATCCATACACTGCAAAGTTTTCGCTTTCTAATTGCTCCTCGATCTCCTCCCACTTTATTCTGTTCCTGCCCCCCTGCATATTTATGAAAGCTATGTTAAGTAGCTTCTTTCTCCTGTTTCTGCGTGGCTTCCTCCCACCCTCCCTGGGTACCTCCCCCAAACCCACATCGCTGCTCTCCTCTACCCCTTTGCCTTCCGGTGTCCCTCTGATGTGCCCACCCCACCTCCCCTCTCCTACAGGCTTTTCGCCTCGCTCCTGACAGGATTCTTCTTCCTGAGAGCTTTGGGGCCTCCTAAAAAAGCCACCGCCCTCCCTGCCAACCGCCACCCAACGGCCCTCCCCACGTAGGGGCTGAAATGGATACCGCTCCCTTCAAAAGCCTTCTCTCTGTTGTTGCTCACCTCCCAATTCATGTCAATTACCCCGAAACCCATCTCCCTTCCCAGTCTCCAGATGTCCTGGTTTGCGGCTATCACGGCTCTCTCAATGTGAACGCCCTGCCCCCTCACCTCTGGCACTGTGCAGACATGGATCTGTACATTGTCCGATGTCGCCCTCAAGTCCCTCACCCCCCTGCGCAACTGCTTCCCCACTCCTCCCCCATTCCCTCGTAGTACATCGTTCAGTCCCCCCGCTATCATCACGAGGTTTTGGCCTTCTTTTGTCTCCCATAGTTTCCCTTTCACCTCCTCAATCACCGCCCTCATTGTCTGTCCAGCCAACACCCCAATCTGGACCCTGGCGTCCCCCTTCACCCTCTCAGCTATTGCCCTCCTGCACCTTTCCATGTTGGAGTCCCCTGCTATGATCACATTGCCCTCCATGTCCTCCCTACTCTCCACTAAAGCAGGGGCTTTGCCCTTTGACTTTTCCTCCCCTTTTCCCGTCTCTTCTCCTCCCGGCTTCAGTGCTTCTTTGTACGTCCTTCCCCCATCCCTTTCTACGACCGTGTCGTTCGCTGTGATGTCCGATGGCAAAAGGACCACCTCCCGATCTGCCAACTTCTCGTTTGCTTCGCCAGCTTTCGTCCACTGTCTGTCTTTCACTTCTTTCCCTCTCCAGTTCTGCCTCTAGCTTCACAATCCTTGCCATCAGCTCTGTGTTCTCTGCTTCCAGCCTGTCCTGTCGTGCGTTTAGGACGCACATTCTACACATGAACTCTGCCATCCCTGCCTCCTCTACGCTCTCAAACCTCGTGTCATCTATGTCCACTGACTTTTTGCAGTCACCACACTGTACGTGTGTTCCCTTCCTCTGCCCGCCAAGTTCTCCCCCGTCCACCCCTTTGTTTTCGCCCTTCTCGTCCCTGAGCCCCTCCCTAGCCTCCTTCATCTCCACCTCCATTCTCTCTCGAGCCTCCCGCTCCTTCCCGAGTTCCCCCTCATCATCTCCAACATCCCCTTCATCTCCACAGCATTCACGCAGATCCGGCATTGGTATTCCTTGTCCGCTGCCTCCTCCACGCTCCCGAACGGGGTTTCCATGAGGAAGCACCATCGCTCACAATTACCGCATGCCACGTTGGGCACATCCGGTTTGGCCTTGTCTGGCTTGGCCTTGTCCGGTTTTGTAGCGTTAGCTACACTGGCCGAGATTCAGTTTCACGTGGCTCCCAAAGAGCCGTGCTGCGCAAGCGCGAGGAGCAGTGACGTCACATGGCGCACAGCTGGCGCGCCTCACCGGTCTGCACATGCGCGATGAGCAGTGACGCCACACGGCGCACAGCTGGCCCGCCGCAGAGCCGTATATGTAGAGAGTTTGGTCAATGGGAGGCGCGGGCAGAGCCAGGGCGTGCGTCAGACTCGGAAAGAGGGCTTGGCATGCTCTCTTGACCAACCAGAAGCCGAAAAGAATCCCTAGCGGTGGTAGCGAGAAACAGCTCTGATCAAAGGTCTATGTTCGTAAATGGTTTTAATAAGCGCGTAAGAGTGAAGCGTAGTAACTCTTTGTGGTTGAAAATAGGGTGCACGTGTGCGCCGCACAACTCTGTTTTGCTCGGACAGAGTGTGACCACTCGGACGGCAGATTCCCGGCCCTCGGCGCTTGGCGTACGGATTATGTCGATCGTTCCGCTTGTCGCACTCTTCCACCATCAATTTGGATGAGCGTGATTGAAACATCACGTGTACCATATTTTCAGTCATCGAGAGTTACTCCAATGCAGTTATCAGGTTTGTTTCTCGCGACCACCGCCAGGGTATTATTTCCGGCTTCTGGTTGGTCACATTCGAATTTCTGAAGACGCCCTGGGACACGCCCAGCCCGCTTTCGGCCAATGGCGCCTCCGCATTTGTCTCCTATACTTCCCAACGAATGGCCAAACTCTCTACATATACGGCTCTGGCCCGCCGGAGCCGCCGCGCGCGCCTCGCCGGTCTGCACATTCCAGAGGAGTGACCTCATAGTCGCGGCAAACGCACTGGCGCCGCCGCCGCGTGCCCAGCTGTCCGCCTCCGTTGCGCACTAGCCAACTCTGACGCTGCACCGGAGCCGCTTGATAGCGCCTCTCATTTTGTGCGCCTAAGCTCACGCTACGTATATCCTGGCATAACCAAACTAAGCCACCGCAATTTTTTTTCTTTGCCATTCGCGTTTTTGTTTTTTTAATATCTCTAAATTCAACTGAGGAGAGGGAATAGTGTCCCTATATAACCTCAAATTGACCGACCAAGTGAGACAAAGCGCCCGCCAAAAAATTTGAACTACACGTGTCCGGACACGTGACCCTACACTACCGCTACAATCGCTTCCCTCTACCCCTCGATTCCTAACTTCACCTCCCTGATCCTACTGCTCCATTGAATCTACTTTATGCTAAGCCATAAGAAATACACTAAAACCAAACCCAGATACAAAACGAAAATTTCACTTAGCTTCGAGCTCCGGAATACGCGTCCGATCCTTGTCCCGATGCAGCTGTGGCGCCGCGTACCCCCAGGTTGTCCGTCCCCACCTCTTGCCTTTCCGCCGTGTTCTCCACCCTCAGACTTCGCAATGCTTTTGCTCAATCCCTGCACTACTTGAAACGTCGGCCCAGACAGCACAGCGCCGGAACACAGCCGCTTGGTTTGTTGTCCAGGACAAAGCCTCCTTGGAGCAGGGCCGAGAGCATGTCAATGTGCCTTCGACGGCGCTTCCATCCTGTCGCAATCGACGGTCGATTTCTCAGTTATGTGGCCTGTTTCACAGAAATCAAGCTTCGCACTGTTACCGCTCGTTCAGAACTAAGTGGCAATCTACAGTATATTGATACTTAAACTGGTTCAACCAGAAACAATTATACAGCAACACTGCGGCACCCCTACGCTACGTGGTGCCCACTGTGGTGGTGCCCATTTCAAACGTACGCTAGGTCTGCCACTCACTTACTACTGGGCGGCTGCTGTGGTGGCGCTAGTGGTCAGTCAACCAAATATTAAACCGAAACCGTGCGATAAAACGAGGATAAGTATATGTGGTATCGGCCGGTACCAGCCAGTCGTGACTTCGTGACACTGCCACTACACTACGGTGGCAGTGTCACGATTTAGAGTCAAGTAGAGCACTATATAGCTCCTACGGAGCAGAGTAGCGCAATCCTTTGATCCGCGTGTTTTGCCGACAACATGGCCGACAGAGCAGCTCGGCGCGAGTCACGTGGTACTCAGGGTTCCAGGAGGCGGCCCGCCCTATGGGAGAATACATGGAGATCGACGCAACACGGCTAATTAAAAAATAAACGGCGAGTTCACACTTTTCAAAACTAGTCTGTCGTGAAGTTGGTAAAGCACTAAACACTTTATCAAAGTTTTAATAATATCGGATGCGTGTGCAAATTTTGAGAAGGCAATTTCCAAGGCAATGGCGTTTGAAGCAGACGATTTTTGCACGCAGCGGAGATGGGCTCTTTGGGTTGGCCGGAGCGGGTCACGTGGACGCTGTGACGTCGCCGCGTCGTCTGCTGCATGATGCCGCTCGTGCAATTTTTAAAAACAAATTACGTCCTTACTTGGCACACAACTCAGCGCAAATGATTCTAAAATGTTCCTTTATTATGTCAAAAACTATTGTCGTTCCGTACATCTCCACAACATTGAAGAAACAACGATTTTCTCACGTTCCCCATGCATTTCTGACCGGAGTTGGAACCTCCGGGCGTTCGCCGCTAGTCGCCGAGAGACGGCGTTCTAGATTGCGCTACTCCAGAGCCGTTTATTGAGAGAGTTTGGCCATACATTGGTTTGAATAGGCGAGCATCTCGGGGCCAACCACAGGCCGCGAAACAGCCCCTAGCGGTGGTCGTGTGCTCTAAATTTGTGACACGACTATACTTCGTTTCACCTTATGTGCGAGCGAAGGCAAAACTGGAAGCGCGAGCACGGAAGCTCCGTGCGTTCAGGCTTTGCTCGAGCGCGCGAGCTGGGGAGAAATGCAAAAAGCGCTGGTCTCGCGCTTCTTAGCTTTGGCTTCGCTCGCAGATAAAGTGAAACGAAGTATAATTTGAGCCGTGCCGAGCGGGACTCCGCGTCTCAAGACGCTCGCGCACCCCACCCTTTGCACTGCTTTCTTTCAGCCAGTCTCAGGACGCTGTTCTAGCAGTGCAGACAAAGGCATGGGCACGAGCGCGTGGCTTTGGAAGGTGCCTCCTATGCACGAGGTCTCGTACAAACAAAAGCGTTTCGCTGAGCTAGGCTCACGCGCCTGTGCCTTTGTCTTCACTCCAGACATTTGTGAGATGGAGTAGAGGTCTCCTGATTGGTCGACGCTGTGTCACAAATTTAGTTTACGCTCTAAGCGTGGGGGAATCTTCGGCGCTGGCGGCGGCCTTTGCTCCGCCTATTGTCCAAACTCTCCTAATATACGGCTCTGCGCTACTCTGCTCCGAAGGAGCTATAGTGCTCTAGAGTCAAGCTTATAATCGTTCGTTTTGTTTTTACACAGTTTCGAATTTTTGACAATGGTGGACGAGAGAAGCCAAACACGGGCGCTACTCACAACTGTATTTGAAGAAAGAAACAACCTTCACCCCGTTCACACATATTTATAAAAAAAAAAGAAAGAAAGAAGACGTTTACAACTTTTTGTAATGCCGAATTAGAGCGCAGCTCTTGAGGAGGAGGAAAGGAGGTTATGCCCCTCCTCCACCTCCTCTCCTGCTCCCTTCCCATTTAGTGGGAAATTTTTGCTACATTTCCTGCAAAATTCAGCGGAAGCAATTTTCGCTGGATTTAGCGGGAAAATCCCCGCTAAATTTATCGGGGAAATTTTTTTTCTATCTAGCAGGGTAATTTTTTTGCTGCATTTAGCGAGAAATTTGTTCCGCTAAATTTAGCAGAGAAATCACAATGCCAAATTTTGCTAGGAAAGATTTCTGCTAAATTTATCGGGGAATTTTCTCCGCTAAATGTAGCAGAAAAATATTTCTGCTAATTTAGTGGGGAATTTTTTCTTATAAATTTTTGCCGCTAAAATTTTGCCGCTAATATTCCCAGGGAAATTTTGTTTCCTAAACTTAGTGGGGAATTTTTTCCGCTAAATTTAGCGAGGAATTTTTTCCACTAAATTTAGCGGGGAAAGTTCTTCTCTAAATTTAGCGGGGTCATTTTTCTGCTAAAGTTTGCGGGGAATTTTGCCACTAAACTTAGCGGGGAAATTTTTCCGATAAATTTAGCTAGGAATTTGTTTTGCTAAATTTAGCGGGGATATTTTTTCTCTAAATTTAGCGGGGAATTTCTTCCACTAAATTTAGCAGGGAATTTTTTTGCGCTAAATTCATCGCGTAAAATTTTCGACTCTATCTAGTGGAAAATGTTTTCCGCTAACTTTAGGGGAAGAAATATCCCTCTGCCTCCTCCATCGTGACACACGTCACCTCACTCGTGACCCTCGTGACGTCACACGTGACGTCACACGTGAGATTATAATGGGAAACGTCCCAATGCAACGCGCGGTTACGCCGACGGAGACGCCGCTCAAGCCGGAAACGGGCGCCTAAGAGCTGCGCTCTAAAATCATGAGCCACTCCAGTCTGTGAAGGTGGATGACCATCGAATCTGTTTAGCACACGACATAGACCCGTTCCGAGCAGCCGGAGGAAACTAGACACGCGAGCGCTTGGAACGAGCGTAGACATGGCCGACGCGGGTCGCACAGCGGCAAATCGTTGAGAAACCTTTATTATCTACCTGAGAGTCTACTAATCTTTAAAATGGTGCCTACTGATAAATAATCTGCTGAAAATACATATCCATGTGATGAGACGTATAAGCTTTTGCATAGAATGAAGCGATTTTTCATCAAACTTGGAAACTAAGATTTTGTTGACGCACAAAAAAAAATAAAAATCCACGAAACTTTAATCATAAACAGCTTCACTGTAAAACGTAGCCCCCCCCCCCCCCCCCTTTTTCCTGATAAAGTATGCCTCTTGAAGTTAGCGTGCTTTTCGATTCTTGCTTCTACGCCAAGATTCTAGGTAGAAGCAAGAATCAAAGAGCACGCGAACTGCAAAAGGTGTGCAATATCAGGAAGACGGGGCCCAATACGTCAGCGGCACGTCGATTGCATTGTATAAATGCCGAGATACGTTTATCTTTCTTTTTTTTTATAGATTTATGTAAACAGGTTGAAAGGTGTGTATCCCGGAGCACGCGTAGCCTATACCTGTTTTCATCTCAAGAAAAATGACGTTTTGCTCAATGTTCATACGCCGCGCGAAATAGTTCTTAAAAGGTTTGGTCATCGGAGACAGTAGCGATGCTTTTGGCGTTTGAAACGTGTACGGCTTCATAAGGTAACGTATATCTAATCTAAAATGCACCTACATACATTTCAATTCTTAGCATAAAGAGGTAAATTAGTAATGCTCCGCAAGAAGTCGTACTTTTTTTACTACGCTTCTTGAGGTGAAAACGAGTATAGTTGAGAATAGGTGCATCAACATATACAGGGTGTTTTAGCAAACGGAGGCCAAATCACTCCGGCGGAAACTGAGCATCGCACAAAAAAAAGCTTGATGCCGTGTTGGTTTCTACCCAAGAGCCCGCCTAAAAAATAATAACGTTTAGAAAAAAAAATTTTTAAGGTTTTTTAGAAAGTAACTTTTTATTTGTTCATTTGAAGGACATAGTTTGAATTAGAAACTTATTGGGCATCATCAATAGCCCCTATATCAACCCTTTTAGGCAACTATAAAGCATGCCTAGCATTTAAAAGTGTTTTGAAAAAGCTTTCTATACTGACGTGTGCTCTGGTTTGCTCAGTATCATCGAAAAAACACTTAATCAACAAATTTCAGAACGATAGAAGGTACGCGCAGCATTTTACGGCTTTCTGAAATACCGCACAAATTCGACGGGTTTGTAAGTTTCGGTTTGCAATCGGAGCGCATCTCGGCCCCGACGGCACCGCGTCCCGTGGAGAAATAGGGCAACCAAGCTCTGCCGCGCTGTATTCGCGCAACGCAGCAGAGGCTGGTTGCACTATTTCTCCACGGCGCGCGGTGCCGTCGGGGCCGAGATGCGCTCCGATAACAAACCGAAACTTACGAACTCATCGGATTTGTGCGGTATTTCAGAAAGCCGTAAAATACTGCGCGTACCTTCTGTCGTCCTGCAATTTGTTGATTTAGTGTTTTTCGATGATGCTGAGCATTTTTATAATTAAAACTATGCCCTTAAACACAATATTAAAGAAGTTAATTACGCGAAAATAATTAACAACCTAATTCTCTCGGACTTTAATAATTTTCCTAAATAGCCCCTGGCCCATGAGCAAAACGACACAAGCCTTTTTTGTTGCGACGCGTAGTTTTCGCAATATCGAATTTGTCCACCTTTCGTGACACACCCTACTTCTACTTTTTTCGAATACAGTTGGGAATAGCGTCCGTGTTTGTCTTCCCTCTTGTGTTCGTCTTTTTGGCGCTTTTAACAATGGTTCAAAACACTAACAAATCAGCTTTTGACAACTTTGTTTAGGCAATGCCAGGTTTGAAAAAATTACATGACTCGGGAGACTATTACAGGGCTTTATAGATAAGACAAGGGGGAACAATAGAGACCAGTTAGCATGTGTACTACGAATGAAGATTATTTTCTCGAGAAAATACATCGAAAGATTCCATCGGGCTCGTAGGGTGTGAATAAAGACGAGGAAAACGTCAGCTTGTTTTTATCCCAAACAGTTGTTCTCAATGATTTGTATCGAAGGGGAAAAACATGGGGACAGGGAAAACGTTTAGTACAGCACACAAGCTTAGCTGAGATGACATTTGTAACCCCAACTATATTTGTTGTATTTTTATGGGTGAAGGAGATTTTTCTGAATTACTCTCAAATGCCAACCCCACGAGAGTCGGCTAGGCTCGTAAGCTAGCATAAAATAAAACCTGAAACAGATAATATAAAAAAAATATTAAAAATAAAACACGCCGAAGACACGTGAAACTGCTTCCGTGTAGGAATGCGCAGCCCATTCCCAAAGCGCCTCAAAGCGGACGCCGCCTCAGAAATAAAACAGAAAGACTCACAGCAACACGCATGCATCGTCACTGAATCCGTGGAGCCGGCGGGGTTGCCGCGCCTGCGCAGTGGGGGAGCGCGTGATGTCACCGCCGGAGCGCAGTTTGCAAAAAGAAGACGTGACGCGCTGTTTGCAGGAATGTGCTGCCTGTTACGACGCAACTTGTTGCCTTGTTCTGTAAGTATCCTGTAAAACCGTGGTGCTACGCTTTCCTGAACATATGTGCAGGGTTGCTCCGTTTTTTGTCGGTCTGTACTTGCACCATGTCTCCTCGCGAAAAAGGTTGGAGGCCACGGAACATGCTTTCGTGCCTCTAAGGAGGCGGGCACACTCAAGTCTGGAATTCGGCTCCTCCGAAGGACATCTCCCATATTTGAGAGGGGCTGTCCGGTAGTTTAGAAGACCGATCCAAAAGTCCTCGGTTGCTATCTTGGTTTTCTTCAACAACCTCTTGATGACTTACACGCCTTTTTCCTCCAAGCCATTCGACCTTGGGAACCGGGGGCTGGAAATGACACGTGTAAAGTCATATACTCTGGCAAACCTGCTGAACTTCTGGAATGTAAATTGCGGGCCACCGTCTGTACATACTTCAAGCGGAATACCATACCTAGAAAACATGGACATCAATAACTCCTCTACTCGAAGTAGTTGGAAGTAACTCAACCTCTGGATAATTCGAGTACGCCTCGTACGCGACGACGTAACTTTTACCGACGTATTCAGAGCACGACCTCCTCTAGAGGGGGTCGTGATTCAGAGAGATCAACGCCCAACCGGACCCAGGGTTGCCGAGGTATGTTCCTATTCAACAGAGATTGAGACGGTTGTTTATATGCAAATAGGTGGTACGTTCAGGGGCAAATGCAGAATCACGAGTCATGTTTTTTTCTTATTTTTTTTTTAAACCTGGCGCTGGAGCAGTACCGAACGGTATAGCCTTTAAAATCTGTATCGCCCAAACGGCGTACCAGACGTGCACATCCGAAAGGTTTCTTCGTCAAGAGAGGTCTGGTGGAATCCAGCATTTTCATTTAATTTGCTGAAGAAGTGAGTGCCAGCCAACTCAGTCTCAATGTCCTCCCAGAGTGGAAGCTCATCGTGTTCTCGTTTTAGGCTGTAATTTACTTGACGGGGGTCCATACATTTCCGTAAGCGGCCATCTTTTTTACGAGCAACGACTCAACCAATCGGAAGTTTCGTCCATCTTGGTGATTATTCCGCAGCTTCCATGCGTTCTCGTTATTGTTTGAGCGGCTCTCGCAGCAGGTGTGGCACGCGTGGCACGCGTCAATTGCTGGCTGAATTACTGGCCTTGCACCATCTTTGAGAGTCATGCTGTAAGCTCGCTGCGAACATCCAAATCTTTGAAACAATTTCGGGAACTCCTTCAAAATTTGTCGTTTCAGTACCTCTGACGTGCACAGTTCGTTTACTCGTGACACTAGTCCGAAGGATTTGCGGGCCTGAAGACCTAGCAGAGCTTTGCCTTTTTTTACAACAAAAAACGAAACGAATTCTTGTTTACCCTGCATTCGCAAAGGCATGCAGAGACACCGGGTCAAAGTGTTGAATGACACTTGCCCCATAGTTCCTTCAGCTGCGTGTTAGATCGGCATAGCGCTTCCTTGTGGCCGGTCTTCAAACACAGTGAATACGGAAGCAGGTTGGCTTGATCGAGCTCCCGTATCAACTTTGAGTCGCACAGGGTGTCCTCCCAGCGTTCCCGTTGCCAACCAGTCATTCTGGTCTGACACCTCTCCTACGCTGATCGCCAGGATCTGGAAGTCACCATCTGGCACTTCGTCCTTTTGTAGGTTTTAAAACTTCACCTCTTGAACTTTTTTTTTTTTTTTTTTGCCAACAGAAGGCGGTAACATGATTCTTTCTTTTACAGATTTCGCATATTTTGCCCGTTGTTGCCGGCGCAATTTCCCTGAAGTAAAGCTCAATAAGTTGCCGAAATGTTTTAGAGCGCAGCTCTTAGGCGCCCGTTTCCGGCTTGAGCGGCGTCGCCGTCGCCGTAACCGCACGGTGCATTATGGGTAAATTTCCCCGCTAAATTTAGCGAAAAATTTTTCCCGCCAAATTTAGCGGAAAATGTTACTCGCCAAATTTATCAGAAAATTTTCCCCGCCAGATTTAGCAAAAAAATTTCCCCGCCAAATTTAGCGGAAAAATTATCCTGTAAATTTAGCCGAATAAATTCCCCACTAAATTTAGCGGGAAAATTTCCGCGCTCAATTTAGCGGAAAAATTTGCCCGCTAAATTTAGCGGGTAATTTTTTCCGCTAAATTTAGCGGAAAATTTTCCCCTAAATGAGAGGCGAGCAGGAGAGGAGGAGGGGCATAGCCTCCTTTACGAACCTTCCCCTCCTCCTCCTCAAGAGCTGCGCTCTAATTCGGCGTTACAGGGGATTGTGAACGTCTTTCATTTTTTCAATTCTCGGTCGCATTTTTGAAGAGAACGAGGGGCTCTGGTGGAGGAAGGCGGTCTCTCGTGCGTTGGCGTCTTTTAGGCCTCTCCTTCCGTTGAGGCTTTAAGAACACTTCTGACACCATGTTTTGAATATGAACCAGCATCGACGTATTGGAACTACTAAAAGGTTTATTAGGGCACTTCATATTTCTCGGTCTCGTGCCACCAGAGTGGCGTACCACTGCCAATACAATGGTGACTTCTTTCAATTATATAGGTGAACTTCGATGTGCTCAAAAGTAGTGAAGGACTAGCTGTATGTACATCTTGTTGTGCCAAGTACGAATTTTCAAGCGCTACCCGTTTGAGGCTTCATGCCGCAAAATGTCCTGAACATTCGACCTGCTGCAGCATCAGCCAAATTTGCAAGATTGGAATCTGGAAATATATATCCCTTTGAGTGGCCAGAACGTCCACCGCCGGAAAAGCGCAAGCTCTCAAAGAGGAACTGATAGTCCCATCAACCGGCATACTTTGGTGCAAGCATTTGTTGACAGAATGACACCGAAGTGTCAAAGGAAACTTGGTGAAGCACTCGCGCGAGCGATATACAGGGTCTGTCCCAAAAGTATCGGAACTACATTAATAATAAAAAATAGATATATTGCAGATATACGTAAAATGATTTAAAATGCCTCAAAACAACATGGATGGATTGATGGATGGATGGATGGATGCTAATGGCTATACCCTTTGTAACTGGTGGTAGCTTGACGCCACCTAGCCTAAGTCTAAAAAGACAAAACCATATGATTCCTTTCGACCTTCTAAGACAAATTTTCTCCCCCAGCTATCACCAGGCAGTGTGGGATATCACCAAAATGACCGACAGGGGATCAGGCAAAAAAAAAAAAAAAAAAACTAAAATCATCACCTCTTCGTTTGTTTTGTTTTCGGCGAGGGAGTCGTCAATTTTACTCTGGTCAAACCTTGTCGGCGTTACCTTAGCACCGGTCCCACTGGGAGACCGGGTTGAGGCTTTGGGCCGGAGCCACGCGGAGGGAGTCCCAATATTCCTCTGTCCCGCCTGTCTTCAGCTGTGCTAGTTAGTTGTCCAGCATTCAATTTTCCAGATAATTTCCATCAATCTTCTAATCGCCTCTTTGTCACTTTAATCCTTTTCTCTCCCGTCCTTCCATCGTCGCCAGTTCGCCAGTAAAGCCCAGGCCCCCGGCCAAGTCCGCTAACCCTTCAGGGAGGGCAGGGCGAAGCCCCGTGCACTTCAAAACCATGTGCTCTAGTGTCTCGCTATCATTATGGCAGGCGGTCCATAATTTGTCTGTCTCCTGAAATTTAGCCCTATACGTCCTCGTCCTCAAAACTCCCGTTCTCGCCTCGAACAGCAAAGAACATATCAGTAAATTGTCAAACATATTTTCCTTTCTTATGTCCTGCTTTCGTGACCTGCACACTGTTAGAGTTGATTTCTCCTGTATTCTTCCCTCCCACATTTTCCTCTCTGCCTCTTTCACCACCTTTTCCACTGAAGGGTCTGCTCATTCCCATCACCAGTGTGTAGGTATTTAAATGTAAGCTTTCGGGTTCGGTTTGTCCATTTTGTGTTTCAACTTTTCATTTATAAATACTTGAAAAGCTTCCATGCCCACCGCGTATCATCCATTTCGGTCAACCTTTGTTCAAATTTCAACTTACTAATAGCCTCCCTGCTCTCAAAAGACGACCATCCCATGTCCCCCTGTACTCCCCCATTTCGGTGTTTTTCCGTGTGCTCACAGTGCTAATCTGCCTACGCTTATTAGTCGAATTTCTAATCCTGATTGAACCGATTTCATGCAGAGTACTGCATTGCCAAAAGACAGTCCTGGTACCATCACTCCTCTGCATGTACAGAGCGCGACACTGTTAGCGCGAACAAGCGATCGCCGGTTTTTCCAGTTTTTCTCTTTGAAACCAACGGATGTCATCCAAGTTATTTTTGCTACGGAAAGAGCTCATCTAGTTGTATAATGTAAGCGATAAAATTTCGTGCTTGCTAATACTATTTAGAAGTAAAATACGAAAATGCACCGATGTCGTGTTCGCGCTAACAGTGTCGCGTTAGCGCGAACTGTTCTCTCCTCTAGACCCCGTTTCTTCATATATTCATCTAATCGCTCAGCGCTCTTTCCTTCCTGTTGTCTCTTCCTTACGTAAATTATTTGCGCTGCTTTAGTCAAGATGTCTATCCAACTCGCCCAGCAAATCATTTTGGTGCAATACCTTTCTTCTACAATGGGCTCTGTACCGCGGTTCTCTCCTCTAGACCCCGTTTCTTCATATATTCATCTAATCGCTCAGCGCTCTTTCCTTCCTGTTGTCTCTTCCTCACGTAAATTATTTGCGCTGCTTTAGTCAAGATGTCTATCCAACTCGCCCAGCAAATCATTTTGGTGCAATACCTTTCTTCTACAATGGGCTCTGTACCGCGGTTCTCTCCTCTAGACCCCGTTTCTTCATATATTCATCTAATCGCTCAGCGCTCTTTCCTTCCTGTTGTCTCTTCCTCACGTAAATTATTTGCGCTGCTTTAGTCAAGATGTCTATCCAACTCGCCCAGCAAATCATTTTGGTCTTCATGATAGGTCTCAGTAAAATGGAAACAAAATTAGATTGGAGCAACTTAGGTTTTGATGTGAGTTATATGGAAGGAGGGAGAAATGCAATACAGGTAATACCAGGACTGATGTATGCGGATGACATAGTACTCATGGCAGATAACCAGGATACATTACAGGAACCAGCTGGAATCTGTGGAGAGGAAGGGGACATTTTGGGCATGAGTTTTAGTGGTGACAAGTCTGGAGTAATGGTGTTTAACGACGAAAAGAGGGAACCCCTGAGGATACAAGATATTGTAATAGACCATGTAGGAAAATACAAATATCTGAGAGTCTGGCTCGATGAGGGAAGGAAATATCTAGAGCAGCATGAGGAGAATATAATTAAAAAAAGAAAAGAAATTCATGTATTACGAAGCTCAAGGCACTATGGAACTATAATATTGTGACATTTTTTTTAATTTATAAGAGGACGTCCATAACCAAATAGGCCATATGCAAAATCCTTGCCAGCTATCATCATCATGCCATTAGGAGCCGCCATATTGGGGGGTTTATCCCATCTTCCAGTTGTGGACGAGGCGCATCTGCATTTAACTCGGTTTTCATGATATTAGGGCAGTTTATTTGTACACTCAACGGGTTGCTGGTTAGTTTCGGTTCAAAGAAGAAAAGGAAGACGGCCGCAAAATTCTGGAAAAGGAATTGTCAGCAACGAGGTCGCAAGACTCGTCACTCAAGCAGTGAACTGGGCCATTCAGGTCTATGAACGGTATTTTTCGAAGACGTCCTGTGAAGGGTTCGTACTGGACTTGCAGCAGGTGACCATATTTTAGTTCTACGACTTCCACTTTGCCGGGACTATTGTTTCTCGGGCGAAACCATCGGTACGGGAACCCCCCAATATGGAGGAAATATGATAATTGATCATGAATACACTAGATGGCGCTTCTTTTCGCATATGGTCTATTAGGCCGGATTAGAAGTCTGTCATGTGCTGCCTGCTCGAGCTTGGTCTTCGTCTTCCATGGTTCCCGGCACGCGCCTCAGCACGCCGCTACACTATACATGGGTTGCACGTGTCGTCATATCCTTCCTCCTTTCTGGTGGCCAAAACCTGCCGTTATATTTCGTTTCACCTTATGTGCGAGCGAAGGCAAAGCTGGAAGCACGAGCACGGAAGCTCCGTGCCTTCAGGCTTTGCTCGAGCGCTCGAGCTGGGCAGAAACGCAAAAAGCGCTGGTCTCGCGCTTCCAGCTTTGGCTTCGCTCGCAGATAAAGTGAAACGAAGTCTAACGAAGCTGTGCTCACTCGTTTCCGCTCGCTCGCGACACTCGTGTACTGCTCGTGCAATATGCACAGTAAAGGCTACGCTCGAGGAAGTTCGGCCACCAGAAAGGAGGACCAAATTACGTCAGTGCAACCTATGTATTCCCTCTAAGGACTTGTTTTCTGGGAGGGATAATCTTTGGATCGTTTTCCTGCTACAGAACCTCGCCCATTACTGTGGTATTAGACAGTCTGCTTGTACTTGTTTGTTTCGAAAAGTTTATCTTGAGTGAAGTCCTTTCAGCATGCAGATTCTTGACGTGAAAGTTCGTGCTCATTTGCACACACTCTAAAGTTGAGGCCGACATCACAGTCTGCCTGCAGCACCGAAGTCCAGCAGGTTAGCGCTTTCGGAAGATTGATGCGCAGAGTCCTCATACCAGGGGGTCACGTGGTTCCCTTATTATCACCCCGGCGACATGTCGGTGAACAAATCTTATGCCGGCAGAGAACATGTTGGCGCCAAAGTTCACATCACATCTGCACGGTTATATAAAAAATTGGGCAGATCTGGCGATATCAAGTAAATCAGTTTATATAAGCCTTATCAAGCCAGATCTGCCCAATTTTTTATATAACCGTATCAGGGTCTTGTTATGGAGATATCAAGACCCTGATAACCTTGATATACAGGTTTTTTTTTATTCTTGTAGATTTGTTTTTAAAAAAGCCATGAAACCTACACTTATGCGGTTTGTGCGAGTGAGTTATACGCCCAGGGGGACATTATGTGGGTGGCTAATCTTTGCAATAAGTCGGCTAATGATTTGAAATTCACTACTTATTTTTTAAATTAGTGAAAATAGACATATGGTTCCAATTAGAAACTTGCTGAACGTCGTCCAAAATCCCTAAATCAGTCATTTTCAGAAAGACTTTCAGCGCGTGAGAAAGTTACCGCTCGTGGAGCAGGTACAAAGCTAGTGGTGTCGGTCAGGCGCCCGCGCAATTTTTCCGTCTCTTATCTAGCCACAGGCTTGTACCTGGTCCACGAGTTGTAACTTCAGCGCACTACTGCGCTTCACACGCGCTCAAAGTCTTTCTAAAAATTACTGATTTATGGGTTTTGGACGACGCTCAGCAAATTTCTAATTGAAACCACATGTCTATTTCCACTAATTAAAAGTAAATTAGTGAATTTTAATTAATTAGCCGACTTATCGCAAAGATTAGAAAACTACGATTGTCCCCCTGGGCGTATAACTCACTCGCACAAACCGCATAAGTGTAGTTTTCACGGCTTCTTTTAAAACAAATCTGCAAGAATAAAAAAAAAACACCCGGTATTTAGGCATTGCACGTACGTCACATCATGACGCCGAACACCGGTATCCACCATGCTGGTGGTTGACCTTCGACCCTGCATAGCGAGAGCAATGGTAAACTGTGCCGCGCTCGTCTGTAGCAATTACCCGGTATCCCGACGATCGTCCGATCGTTTCGTCGGCATGAACCGCGAGACAGTGTCCGTCAAGTTAGAGAAAGTATGAGCGGCAGGAGAGGGATACGCCCGCGGATTACCGAGTTTGCGGCACGCATCTCATAGCGGCGAGCAACTCCACTTTTCTACCGTTGTTTACGTTCGCGCACGCCTATGCATCGGCTTTTGCCCATTCGTGGTGTAGATGTCCTTTGTCTTTCGTTACATAACGCCGTTTCCCCGCTTCGAGCGATTGTCGCGCCGCGAGCCCGGCCGTCAGGGGATCGGTTTGTGCCGTCTGCGAGACGGTAACCTTTGCAAGGAGCAAAGGTATGTAGGCAAGCCGGTTAGGAAACATCATAATATGAAACCCTGAGTCAATGAGAGTTGTACGTTATTTGATTTATCCTTATCTCAGGGTTTAGATTATGACGGTAACCTAGCGTTGTTTACCAGTATTTCGCAAAATCGTAACAATCTTTTTACAAGCGACTCGTAAAGCCGCGCGTCAAATTTTAGAACGCGCAATTAAGATTCTTTGTTGTTGTCCTTCTTGGCGACACGTCAAAACTTTGTCGGCGGCATATCGTAACTTTCTGCTTGTAGCGCAATCGCACCAATGCCGAAACATTCTGCACAATTATTCTCCCGGCTGCCAGGAGATAGACACGGCCTAATTCTAGAGGTAATCTGGAAGAGTACCTTTAGGAAAACGATCTATTGTCGCGAAGTAGGTTGCAGCGCACTTACGTTGACGAGACGGGACTTGAAAGGTAATCCCAGATAGATGTCGACACGGCCACGACGGAATCACCACTCAAACACAAAAACGAGAAGGAAGGTGTCCGTGAAGAATCAACACGATGTAGCACAACCTGTCACTTTTAAAAACGAGCACTAAACGCTTCACAAAAAATTCTTGGGCTTCTTTGAAATCGCTTGCAGAAGCAGAAATTCGCAGCAGCCACGTGGGCGCAAACAACACCAAACTGCATGGATCCGCATCCGTCAAACCACGTGACCACTCACATTCTATCCCGCTTTCAGCTTAGGGAGAGAGAGAAAAGGAGAGAAGGACACGCCAAAACGGGAGTGCACAAACAATAGTCTTATCTTATGGGGCATCAACGTGCGGATTTGTCACTTGTACCCAAGGCTGATAGTGCAGTGGATGCTATGTGTGGCCTTGGGCTCCAGGCAGGTGCTGTGTTCTGCTTCATCACCAGTTTCTAGACTGTAGTCACGTGACCCTAACCGGAGACACGAATGGCCTAAAACATGCATAGCGTCTACCCTGCTGTCAATACCGAGTGAACATAGAGCTCTCTGATGTCCAACTTCTGAACTTCCAAACTGTCTAGCTCGAAAGTGACCGAAAACGATGCGAGTTTGAAGATACTATGTTTTACGCCGTATAACCCACATCATAATTTAAAATGAAGAAATAAGCGCGACTATTTTTTTTTTGCGCACGATGTCCACAAATAAATAAATAAATAAATGTGTATATATATATTTTTTACCAATAAATTTAAAATTATGAGTACACTCTTAGGTTCGCGTTTTTAAATTTCAAATATTTTTACGAAAGAGTTGCACATAAAAGACACCACTTTCAACACACGATGAATCGCAGACGCTCGCAAGCGGATGGTTACGATGCTGCGCGAAAGGTTTTTGAAAGATGCTGCGTAGGGCGCAACGGCTTCGCAGGCGTTCGAAGGAAAACGGATTCGGGACGACGAAGTAGCGTCTTGCATCTTCAGTAAGCTAACGGTTCGTGTTTCCCCGCTCAATTTAGCGGGGAAACACGAACAAAATTAGTTTCACTGCTAGATTTAGCGGGAAATTGACGTCAAGTGACATAAGTACCAATTCAATTTCTCGCTAAATTTAGCGGGGTGGTTACTCGATGGCGACGCCGACACCGCTTAACTCGGAAACGGGCGCCTATGAGCTGCGATCTCAAATCCATTATTTGATTAACTCGCTTTCCGATCTTATGCACTTCGTCATAATGTCACACGTCAAACATACAACCAAATTTCATTTGTCTTTCAATCTTCAAAATGTGCAATTGGTTAATTGGTCCAAATACCTGGAATAACTTCACTTTAACGATGTTAACAATAATTAACCAATTATTTGAGACTCGATGCAATATAGATCAATCAACTTGTCTTGGCGAGTACATATGACTTATTGCTTGCACGACCGAAACGGGCCCATATATCATTATCAGGGGCAATATTTGCACGCGTACATGGCGAAATAGGGCCGTATTTACGCACTTATACGGCCGCATCTGGCAGTATTTACCCGCTTATATGGTGATATCGGGGCGTATTTGCTCCCATATATTCCCTATCTGACTACTTATATTATCATATCTGCCCGTATATAAAATATATCAGGGCCATATCTGACATTTTTGTACGGGGAATAAGTTATCTTCCAGTTTTCTATCTCTTCGGAATCCATTTTGGAGCTCGCCCAGTATTTGCATATCTTCTGCCCATTGCTCCATTCTACGCTTTACTATCTGCATAGCTAATCTGTATAGAACTGAAGTTACCGTTATCAAGCGATATGACCTAATGCTGTCTTTGTTTCCTTTGCCTTTATATATCCGTTTCATTTTACTTAGTTCCAATCATTGGGTACCTCTCTCCCGTAATTACTTGGTTAATCGCATGCCGTAACTTCAATTTGGTTGCTTTTCCTAGTGTCTTTATGACTTATATGAGTATGTTGTCTGTTGGAACCTTATCTTTCTGCCTTGTCCCATTCTTTTGTGGTCGTCTCCATCGTTACACAATTTTGTTCCTCCTCAACACTGCTGCTGACCGTGCTATTCACTCCGTCAACACATCGTTGCCAGCGCTTCTTCCACGCATGGTACGCTTCCTAGAAGTCTGCAATCGGAATCTCCCTCAAGCTCTGCGTCGAAGCCGCATGAACCCTTTCCACTGTCACATAACGGTGTCCTTTCGGGCGTTGATTCATCCGAGGGAAGAGAAAGAAGTCGGGCGGGGACATATGTGTAGGGACGGTTGAGGCGGCGTTGCCACGATGTGCTTGGCCAGGAACTCCCTTACGCGTAGCGACGCGTGGCTCCACGCATTTGACCGATTTGGTACACACTTTCCTTGGCTGCAAATCGTCTGACAATACACGCTGGATTTCTGTACATTCAAGTTTTCTGCAATCATTCTCACACTTACACGTCGATCAGAGTCCAAAAGTTCTTTTACTTTTGCCACATTTTCCTCAATGGGCTTGTCGAACGACGTCTTCCGCTTTGCTCCTCCTCGACGTTCTCCCATCCTTCTTTAAACTTCCTGTGCCACTCTAAAACTAATGTTTTTGGCATGGAACCCTCCCCGGAGGCTTCACAGATCGTGGCAAGAGTCTCATCACCGTATATGTTCAGTTTCACAGAAAACTTGGTCGCATACCGCCATTCAATGCTGCACTATAGTCGGTGACAGGTCAAGAACGAAGTGGAAGCTCCTCCCACCTCTTTCCACTTTAGTAGAGCGAACGCTGGAGAGGAGGCGACCTCCTCTCCCCCGTTCGCTCCGCTGAAGTGGAGAGGGTGGGAGTAGCTTCCACTTCGTTCTTGACCTGTCACCGACTATAGTTGCGTCGTGATTGCCGACGACACAACAAAACAACTGCTCACTCCGGGCGCGATCCACACCCTGCAAAGGCTTAGAGGCAACTGAACCGGGTCGCATCGCTTGGCCAAAAATACCCCACCAATGTCCCTGCCTAGGGAGGCCGCCTGCACCTAGTCCCATTCGCTAGCAAAAATCAGTCCCAATACTTTTTTTTTAGACAGATCCTGTATTCAAGTGGAAATCCTTTGTAAGTCACCGAAAACAGAAACTGGAGGCATTGGCGTAGGAAGGGGGGGAGGCGGGGGGGTCGAACGAACCCCCCCCCTCTCCCTTTCCCTTCACCGGGGGCCCGCCCGCTCCCCCGCTCACGCAGTCGGTTTTGCACGGAGCAACAAGCGAGCGCAAAACTGTTTGTGGGGTAGAATAGAAAATGCTCAAATAAATAAAATAGGCAATATTTCTTCATTGATGTTTATTTGATGGGATGCGGAACTTGAGCTCAGATATATAGAGGACGGATATGTCTAAACATTTGTGGGGTGAAGCATTGTAATTTCAAGACAGAGTATAACAAACTATCCTCACTGAAATGCGCAGTTTAATCAAACCAAAGCGAACATAATAAAACGAACACATGGTGATAATATAAAACAATGTTAGTGATGTAATATTAAATGATTTGTACAAACAACTGCACTCTTAGCAAGAGGTGGCGCTGCGCTCACGCACACCTTGTGTACTGATCAAAATTACGTGATTTCAACTAGAAATTACCGCGAATAGAAAGGTAACTGTGACTCGTTATTTCAAAAAAGCAATTTACAGGCTCTCCTTGCCCATCTCATTCATGCCAAGCGCTTACACATTAAGATGCAGCCGTCTGCCTTCACGGCAAAAATATCCAGGACGTCCTCCGCTCATAACTTTAATGTCGCGGTGAACATTCAAAAGCGCTAGACCGTGCAGTCGCTCATTCGAAGTGCACGGACGCTCTCAGGTATGTTTTCAACCGCCGTAATAAAGAGAACGAGCGCTCAGCTTCCGCCGTTGTTACGGGCAGAGTCGCTAGGGTGTTGAGGAGAAGGTGGACGTTTTGTAATAGGGCCTCCGGCCAGACAGAGGGCGACCGCCTGTAGCGCAGTCGTGACGGGCGTTTCACGTTTCTCCCTTTTACATTGGACGCCTAAAATTTCCCTATATTTGGCGACGTTTCTCTCACTTTGCGAAATTTCCCTCCATCGAGACGCCCGTCTTGATGGTCGCTCAAGGGTGCGGTGAAGTCCGTCTTGCTTTCGGCTTTAAATGTCGCGGTGGCATATGATGCAGTTCCTTATTAGATTAATCTCTTCGTTGCACGGAACATCAAAAACTCCGAAGAGACAAGCCTTCATATTCTCACTACGCATAGGCGCAAGGGTACAGTCAAGTTCGTCTCCACGTTCGGCGTGTGGTTTGCGTGTTTGTGTATGGTGTGTCATGTCATTTCTCCGGGTGACGGAACATCGAGTTCAGACTGGTGACTTATCATCACCCCGAGGATATGCTGCTGCTGCCTTTGGATCACGCTGCAAGATAAAGCGGCCTAGCAAAGATAAGACTCAATTTCCTTCGGCATCTGGTTCTGTAGCACGAATTTATGAAACCTTTACTAGATAATAGATTTTGATTTTGTGATTGTTCTGAATTACCTGCCCCTAGTTTTTGTACGTGGTCGATTGCTTTGATTTTTCAGCTTCATTTTTTTTTGCGGCCTAATTTTTTGTGACAGTGATAGCTATTTTTGTGTTTTGCCTGGCCTTCACGCGTTAATAACGCAGTGCTACCAAAAAAAATTGCGGCGGCTTAGCTCGGCTATGTTAGGATATACGTAGCGTGAGCTTATGCGCACAAAATGAGAGGCGCTATCAAGCGGCTCCGGTGCAGCGTCAGACTTGGCTACAGCGCAACGGAGGCGGACAGCTGGGCACGCGGCGGCGCCAGTGCGTCTGCCGTGGCTATGACGTCACTCCTCTGGAATGTGCAGACCGGCGAGGCGCGCGCGGTGGTGGCGGAGCACGTGGCGGCGGCGGCTCCGGCGCGCCAGCTGTGCGCCGTGTGACGTCACTGCTCCTTGCGCATGCGCAGACCGGCGAGCTGCGCGCGGTGGCGGCGTCTCCGGCGCGCCAGCTGTGCGCCGTGTGACGTCACTGCTCCTCGCGCTTGCGCAGCACGGAGCACGGCTCATTATGCGAGCCACGCGAGACTGCTCAACCTCGGCCAGTGTAGCTCACGCTACAAAACGGAGGAAGTTTCGTGCTGCGAGGAAGCTGTTAAAGTTTGTGGGCCGCAACTACGACTTATACTTCGTTTCACTTTATGTCCGAGCGCGGACGATGTTATGAGCCGAAGGGCCAATCAAACAGCGCAAAAAGCGCAACGTCATGGCGTGCTCTCTGCGCTTGATAGGACTAGCCGGCGGAGTAGCACGCACAGAGAGACAGCGAATACCGGCTAATCCTATCAACTGCAGAGAGCACGCCATGACGTTGTGCCTCTTTCGCTGTTTAATTTGGCCGTTCGGCTCATAACATCGGCCGCGCTCGGACCTAGGCTGAAACGAAGTATAGTGAGCCACCGCGCCCCTATTCCTGTAAATATAGCCTGCTCCGTTTCGAAAAATGGCAATGCAGCTTTGCCCGTTTTGTCTTAACAGCGTCTCCCTAATCTTTGCCTGAGCGTTCGTACCGCCGAGCTCACCCTGTGTCATTGGGGGGGGGGGGGATTTAATTGACCCCCCCCCCCTTCCCAATAAAATCCTGGCTACGCCACTGACTGGAGTGCTCGCACATACACCGCCCTCTAGGCACTTGTTAGGTTGTCGACTATTGGAGGCGGAGTACACCCGAGTGATGACACAGGTGGAAGACAAAATCAACTCTACACTTTGTGTCACCATACTCACGGTCGGTTGGACGAACGTACGAGGCGACGGCATCCTGAACTTCGTGGTGGTCACGCCAAAGTACATCTTCTACAACTCGGTAGAGACGGAACATCACAGGCACAGTGGAATGTATCACAGGAGAGACTTCGAAGGTTATAAAAAGACTTGGAACAGAAACGGGTTTTTGCCCTGGTTACAGACAACGCAAACAACGTGGAGGCCGCATGAGCGATCGTATGTCAACACTTCCTCGCATCACTACTTTGGGATTCTGTGTTCATGGAATAAACTTGCTATTTTACAACTTGTTGAATATGGTGACATTGCAGGAATTTCAAAAGTCCAAGTCTGTAATCAAATACGTAAAAAAACTATCACGTGGTGGTGGCCCACTTTGCGAATAGGCAAAAAGAGTGCTATGCTAGAAATCAAACAACACCCACCAGCTGAAACTCGCTAGGCGGGCAACTTTAATACATGAATAAACTGAATTTCGTTTTTTGTTTTGTTTTCTTAAATAACAAAAAAAAGAACAAAGATTTTTTTTTTCTTCTTAATTTTGAGCTTTCGCATCCCTACCTCCCGCGCGTTCCATGCTTCGGATATGAGCGACAAAAACGGACGTCGCGCGGTGGTTACCATAGCAACTGCCGCCGGCCCTGTGACGAGGATTTATGCCGTGCCGTCACGTCACAACGTCCGCGGTGGTTGCTGTGGAAACAGCCGCGCAGCGCCCGTTTTTGTTGCTCTTGTGTTTGGGGCTTTATCAAAAGCTTCCTTGGATACCAGCTGAACGCTGCGGAAAAGGAAGTTTTTCTATCTACCTGCTCATTCACACTGAAGCGGATCCGCGTTCGCAAAGCGGTTGCGAACGCGGTTGTATAAAGATCCAGTACAATTGCACGGGCACTTGATGTCATCGAGTGCGCATGCAATTGCACTGGATCTTTGTACAACCGCGTTCGCAACCGATTTGCGAACGCGAATCCGCTTCCAGTGTGAATGAGCGGTTACCAGATGAAGAGGAAGATACCTCTACGGATAGCGTTGAGGAAAAGGAAGTTTTTCATTAAAAGGTTGATAGTAGATAGATAGATAGATAGGTTGATTCTCAACGACTTGTTGAGGACACAACCATCGAAGTGTCATGGATACCCGCCCACGCGGACATACAGGGCAATGAACAAGCTCACTCTAAGGCCCGCACGCAGCTAGATATCCCCCGCGAGCCGAAGAGTGTGCAAAGTCACTCACAAGATCACAGGTACTCGCTCGCGCCGGAGCTCAGTGAAGTTGGCGATGAACCAGACTACAATCCCGAGGAGGCGAAGCAACTAGCCAAACAAACCTCGAGATAGACGCTGAGGGCGTCCTTGACTCCCTGTGTAGATCCGCTCCCGAGCGGGATGGGCAGGGGAAACACGGTGCTGCTCCGGAGGATCGTAACGAACACAACATGCACACCGGCGCGCATGGCACGTTGGTCTACGCGACCCACAGCATCCCACTGCAATTTCTGTGACGACCGTCATTCCTGTCGACCAGTACCACCTCCTTTGGGCTTGCCCAGAGTTGTCACCAGATGTCACCAGATGTCATGAGATGTCACCAGCCTAGAGGAATGGACTCATCCTGAGGGTCCTCCCGACAAACGTCGAGCTGTCATGACCTCTTTTTTGGATTTTATCCACAAGGCGGGGCTGACCGCCTATCTATCTATAAGTCCCCAAACCCCCTTCCCCGGCTTTGATCCAAGCTCGTAAGCTATAGCGGTCCGATGCCATCCCTTTCTTCCCTAAGACCAATAAACGCTTTCTGAACTGAACTGAAGGTTGATACTCCAGCAGTGTGGTTCTTTGTTTCTCCTCTCCTTCGCTTTTCCTCTACGTTCAGCTGGTATTCAAGGAAGCATGTCAAACCAACCGGCTCAGCTCCAGGCCGTCACAATTTATTAAAAGGTTTCCCTGGCTTGCACATGGCGTCATCCAAAGAGCGCTCATATGGCCATCAGAGAAGAGGGAGGAAGGAGCTCCCCGTTTACCAGTATCCTCTTTTGTGTCTCTCAGATTTGACCAGACGTCGCTATTCTCTTCCCAGAAGATGATAGAAGATTAACCTGTTACTCCTAATTGATACAAAAGCAGCTTCGCTGTCTCTCCCTTTCATGGTGGCCAAAAGTACGCGATGTGACGTCAGTGCAAACGCTGTCTAGCTGGAGGCGGGACAGCTGATAGACGTCCCCGCCGTTCCCCTACTGGCAGTGATATAGTCAGTCGGCCCCCGCAAGGATCCTCCCAGCAAAGGCTACACGCGCGACGAGGCCTAAGTGCACCGCGTCGCCGGCAACAGGGCACTTCTCAGCAGAGTCCGATCTTTGTCCTCGTCTTCCTTAGAGCGTCGGTCCTCAATGAGCTGTCCAGCGTCCGGCACGAACTTGTCCATCACGGCCTCGGCGACGCACAGCAGGAAGCGGCGGTCGTCGTCGCTCCGTATCGTGTGCATCCAGTACGTGAGCAGGCTATCCTCGAGTCTGGACAGCGTCTTCTCTTTGAGCACTTGCTTGAGGAGGAACTCGACCAGCGGGTACTTGAGGTGTTCCAGGCCGACTTCACCCAGGGACTTGAGGATGCGCGTAATGCGCATCGAGTTGTGTAAGCTCCTGTCAAAGAAACGGAAAATTAGCTCTTGCCCTATGGTTGTCATTGGTATACAGTCTCGCGCCTGCACCAATGACGTGGGATGATATAGAACGCAAGGCGGGGTTTACTATGTTCTCCTTCGCGATTCGTTCTACAGTGTTCTTGTCGGCTAATCATTCAATCTCATTGGTTGCGAAGCGAAAAATGGCGGCGCCAGTGATTACTACCGCTGATCGATACATCGGCGTGCCCTGCAACGTATTAGCGGCGAGATGTTTTGGTGGCGCCCTCCTATGGTTCCCCCTTGTGACGTCATTACCTTGCGAACAACAAGCTCGATGGTGTTTGTAAATAGCATGGTGGAAGCTTGAAATCATTGCGCTCTCAAAGAAACACTGCCAACACCGTCAAAATTGAAGTTCTTTCATTCCTCTTATTCCGTCGATGATAAATCCCCTTCCGACGTCATAGTCAGCGTTCGGCCAATCGTGGAAGGCCGACCACAGCGACGCTTTCGGTCGCGCACGGGGCTAATAGCAACCGTCAGGAAAGGGCAGGCCCAACAAAACTGACGTCGATGGTGACTGCTCTGTCCTGG
Organism: Ixodes ricinus; assembly: GCA_037355805.1. Classification (NCBI taxonomy): domain Eukaryota; kingdom Metazoa; phylum Arthropoda; class Arachnida; order Ixodida; family Ixodidae; genus Ixodes; species Ixodes ricinus. The sequence goes on along the minus strand of JAZHYW010009396.1, from coordinate 16,163 downwards.
CTTCCGATATTCACTGAACTTTCTGCAAAAATCCGAAGAAACCGCACATGAAGCGCGCGACGAATTATGGGAACATTCTGTATGTTCCTCGCGATATTTACCACGTGAAATTCAGTGTTGGACAAGATACTCGACAAATGTATTTAAGGTGAGTTACAAAATACCAGCTTCATATCGTATTTTAGATTTATTCAAGTTACTTTCACTGCAGAGTATCTTGAGTGGAGTACAAATACTTTAAAACGTAATTCAATTACTTTCGAATATACTTCCACATTGCCTTAATTTGCATCGACTTCGGTAACACTCGAATCTGCAACAGAAGCAAACAACGAAGTTGTAGTACTCTTCTCAGAATAACAGACAACATTTTTCTGCTACATTGTCAAGGCCCGTCTAGCATCCGTAGTACTCCAACTTTGTCAAAGCACATGACGCCGAAGGGTGTGTTATCTGCCTCGAAACCGGTCTCGGCGATAAAAGAGCCTGCGCTTTATCAACGAGTACGCGCCCGCCGATAACAAATGTTTGAACAATTTCTTTTCAGATCTATTTTCGGCGTCAACTAGTTTCCACAGTACTCCAACTTTGTCAAAGCTAGTTGCGTGAGCGCGTTTGAGTGAGACGCAAGGTCATGGACGCACCAACCGGGGGGGGGGGTGAAGGGGGCGCTTTCCCCGAAGTTCTCAGAGTGGGGGGGGGGGGGCAAGGCATGTATTTTACCCCCCCCCCTGAAACGGCTGCCACTGGGCAGGGCAAGCACTGGCCAGCTGACCAAAGGAACCGCTCCCCGGCCCTGGGGGGGGGGGGGTGTCTGGTTTGCCCCCCCCCTCCCCTAAAAAAAAGTTGGTACGCCACTGCGCAAGATAAAGCCAAGTAATTTCACAGCAACGCAGGGCTGCAACCCTGTAGCCGTTACGCTGGTCTTGGCAATGTAGCACGCAATAGTTGACGCCGAGTATAGTGCATGCTACAATATGATATTTTTAAGACAAATGAGCAAAACAACTGGTGGATTTATAATTTGCACCTTTATCTACCGATTTACTAAGCGCCGTAGTCGCTATATCTGGAGTTCAAGTTAAACAAAATGTATATATGCAAAAGTATGACTGAATAACAAGGAGTGTACACTTACAGTCTGTAGGCATGGCACTTGCCGCGCCTTCTTCTAGTAGGGTATCTCAAACGCTGCATTTATGAATGACTAAACTTAAAAAAATAAAGGCGCATGGGTACACCAAAAGCAATGCTGTCTTTCTCGCGCTTGATGATTGCTTTGTTCTTTTTCCCACACTGAGCTCTAGGAGCCCATTTAGAAAGTCGTACAGCTTTGGGAGGACTCATGCATTTCGAGAGGGCATCCTGTTCGTAGCTTGTTCCCTGCCTTGTTCCACTCTCTAGCCTTATGAGAGGGTCGGGCCATCACGGTTCTTGTCTTAGCAACAAAACAAAACAAAAAACTTTGCGTCTTTTTTTGTTTTTTTTTTCTGACTTCCTTCTATTCGTTCTTTTCTTGGCATTTCGAGTCTTTGATCCTGGCCTGTTTCCAGTTCAGTGTTTGGTCGTTTTGCGATGGGGTGTGCCGAATTTCTGTGAAATATCTCCGCTCAAATGTTTTTTTTTAAGATTGAAAAATGCATTTAAGGTAATGAGTACAAGATATTGAAACATGTAATTAAGATAGAATAGCAAATACTCTCGATCAAACGCATTTGCAAGATATCAAATTACTACCAAAAGTAATTGAAATACAGTATCTTGAGTAGAATATTTGAGATAGGCACAAGTCTGCGACGTGATACTGTAGAGAGACAGAGAGAGAGAGAGAGTAGTGCAGCTGCTCGCCTGCTTACCCTCGCCCTCTCTCCTATATATCTTCGGACAACCCCAAGTAGTTCGAGGCGTCCCTTCCGGGGCCACAGAAAGTGTGGCGCGCATTTGCAGTTTTAATGCGAAAGCATTAACTGTCCCACGGAGCGCAGCCGGCGTTGTTTTTGACCGCGGAGAACGGCTCCTGAATAAACGGGAGTTAAAATGGTTGCGACGCGTCATAGTTCCACGGAATGCCACCCCACAGAGAAGAATTCTTCCTGGCGCTACGGCCAGTGCGCCGGTAACATGGTGAGAATGGCATGGCCGGAGAGGGTTGTGGCTGGAGGGGGAGGGGGAGAGAGCAGGAAATTCTTGCTCCGTCTGTGTGGCCATATGGTGTGGCACACCGCCTCGCTCCCTGCTGCCGCTGCGGCCCTTTCTGCTCCTTTCGGCACAGAGGAACATAAACATTGTGGCGCCTGAAGCATCTATATCGACGGCGGCAGCAACCTCGGCAGTAGCGAAGCGTGGCCGTCCACGCCAGTACACCGCAGGTGAACTCAGGGAGCGGACATTAATGCTTTCGTATCCACAAATTAAAGGAACACTGACAGGGTGCCGAGGTTTTTAGTTGTACGTGACATATGAGAGCCCAACTACCCAGAACACAATTTGCGACTCGAAATTCGGTTTCTTTCCGCCCGAAAACCGCCGATCAAGAACTGGCCGGTTCGACTCTCGCTCACTCTCTTTTCCGTGGTCACGGGCCGTTTTCTAAGGTATCGATGCGACCACCAAATTTAATCAAAGTCGTGGGGCACTGAAGGCACACATCAAAATTAAAAATAGAAAAAAATATTAAACCCATTTTTTGTGGCTTTTAAAAAGGTACAAATACGATGATTGAAAAAAAAGTTCCACAGAGAACCGGAAGCATACTGTGCGTGCGTCGTTTCGCGTATCGTGGGACTCGCGGGGACGGCGATGGCAGCGGACGACGGGCGTGGGACCTTTACTTCAGAACCGTCGCTCGCGGTACCGGCGAATTCTGTCTGCCTTTAAAAAAGAAATTAGGGACTGATCAAAAGAATTGGTATTCATCTTGTACGAGACGCCCGACCACCAAGCCGATTTGCACGAAGACGTCGCCGAGCCGTCGCTCCCTTCTCGTGGCTGAAGACATCGCTCGCGCAAACGTCAAGCACGACGTGTCTACTTCGAGTTGAATATGCACGCGTACGATTTCTTTACTAGGTGCGAATGTCGCCAATGCGTGGTGCTTCCCGACTTCGACCCGGGAGTGCTTTTGCTAGAGGAAAATCGGCAGCAAACTTTCCAACTTACAGTTTACCAGCTGAATTATTACTAAGGAAAGAGATCCTCCAATGACAAGGTCCCCCAGTATCTCAGCGGGAAAGACGGCGGCTTCACACGCGGCAGGACCGGGTTCGGTCCCCGGTGGGACCGAACCCGGTCCCGCCGAGGTCGGAGTGCCTGCTAGGCCTATCTGCCGAGCTCGCTTGGTCGGTGTCGGTGGAATCGTGGCCGTTGGAGCTTTTCTCTGGTGTTTGTGGATCCAGCGTTCTTTATCGTCGTGGTCTGTTTCAAGTACTTTTTACTTTTTTCTTGCTGCTTGAAGTCGGGACGCGCGAGAAGCGCACGTAGAAAAATAAACGTCCGTTGGTCGTCGCGACCGCGACGCTGTCGGCCATGTTGATTTGATCGTAAGAAGTGCGTAAGACAGCTTCGGAGCTGTCGTAGGATTTCGTCGTAACCTGCGCAAAACTTACGAAAATTTCGTTTCGTGAATACGAATTTGTTCTTAAGTTTTGTCTTACGCATATTTTTGGCGTAAGATCGTTTCGTGAATGCCTCTGGCCTCTGCACTTTCAAAAGTCGCAGGAAAGGTAAGACAGACGCAGACGACGTTGCGAGCAGACGACGTTGCAAAGGAGCAGACGATGCTCAGATAGGGGACCGCGATCAGCCAATCAGGGCTCGGCGTTCTGACGTCACTGCTACCCCCTGCGCAAGAAGCAGACGAACTTGCCCTCCGCATTAAAAAGAAGAACTTTCTTTGCAGTCAATTTATAAAAACACGAGACGAAGTGAAGCTCGGCAATATTAAAAAAAAGAAGTTTTGAAATTTTTTCAGCGCTTATATAGTTAAGACAAGTTAAACATCTGTTTTCTACCTATTTATTTGATGTGCCTTGTTTGACACATCCTGGAATAGTATGGAAGCTTTTAAATTGTTTATTGCGCAGCCGATCTCGAAATAGAGTTACTATACTAATATCACCATTGACGATAAGAGTATTTCAGGCATAGAGCTTGTAAACAAGTTTAATGATAATTTTGTAAGAGCTGAATGTATATAACAGTACCGCGACAAATAAATTCACCAATGAAAAAAAAATGTTTTACTGATACAGTCGAATTGCTTTCTGTGTTTATGAACATGAAGAATAATCGTAGTCATGCCTGCGAGGATCTCTTATTGAAACGAATAAAATTGATAATTTATCTTTCGCTGTCTTGCATATCAGATTTGTACATCATTTTGTCGTCTGGTGTATTCCCCGAAAGAATGAAGCTTTCTTAATCCACTGTTATATTTAAAGGCGGCGGTAGAAATGATGAGTAATTAACGCCCCATCTCTATTCTTCACGTGTTTTTGTAAGCTCATAAAAATATTGTATTTTCAATTTCTCACCTTTTTTAAATATTCTTTGTTGACTGAATCTCATTTTGGATTCAGAACGCATAGATCTAAAGAAACAACTTTATTTGTACATAAGAAGATAATATTAGAACATTATGAGAGAAAGCTTTTAGCGTTGTGAATATTTATAGATTTAAGTAAAGTATCGATCGAATAAATCATAAAATAGTTCTAGATAATTAATATTGTTATGGTATTCGAGGCGTCGCATTGTCACCCATCGCATTCTATTTACAACACAGGTCCCAGTATATTCAGACTAGAGACTAGATATTCACTATGCAGCGCTTTTTTGTTTTCAGGTGTTCCACAGGGAAGTATACTCGGCCTTTTGTTGTTCCTTATATACGTAAAATTATATTTTAAACATTGAACCTTCGACCCAATTTATTATGTACACTGATTACACCAACATATTTTGTCTGATATTATACGGTGGTGTGATTGCTATTAAAGAGAATATTTTCTGGATAAGTTAAAAATCTTGCCCATAGTAACTCACTGGTAAAAACAAATGCAGTTCTATTCCAGTGACCTGGATCTCGAGTTAGTTTTATAATAAATTTAGTCTTAGGGTTCAGCACAGTAGAGTGTGTTCAGAATATTAAGCCTCTAGCCGTGAAATGTTAATGTAAACTATGCTGATCAGAAACTTTCCAGAGTTGCGGGCATAGTGAATAAGCACAAACATCTCCTGCCAGTTAACACAAAAAAAACATCGTTTACAATTAATTTTTTTTAAATTTCACCCTGCCACTCCCATTTAGTATAAAAGACGACCACCAAAAGTGACCTAAAGAAAATGCGGCTGTCACAAAAAAAGAAAGAAAAAAAAAGGAACCTGTCTGGATAATTGATTCCCTTCTTTTTTTTTTTTTCTTTTAAACATAAAATCGTTAATGTATTCGAGGTGTATTCAAGTAGACTAATTGACACTATAAACGTTCGGTAGAAAAAAAAAGTTATAATTGTGCTTAATATTTCAAAATTAAAAATAAATAAATCAGAATATCCATCGCGTCATATTGGCGCCCCTGGCGCTTTCCCCATTCCAGAACAACCTATGGTTTTGAGACCCAGGCACAATTGCTACCTGTTCTCCTGAATACTCAGAAGAACAGGTAGCTGGACAACGGTCTAGCTACCTGTTTAGGACCTACATTAATTCAGGTAAGTTGTGAATCAATATTCATTAATCATGAAAAACTATATATAGTAGATTTTTCAGGATTAATAAACTCCAGTGTGTTTGTTTCATTTTCCCCACATGTATAGGGTGTCACAAAAAAATCTTTACACGGTGTTCTTCACTGAAAAAATAAACTAGGCATCGCCGAACGCTCATTCTCCGCCCAAAGGTAGCGCTTAGAGGTCACAACCAGATGCCAAAGTTTCAGCCTGATCCGATTCCTTATTCAAAAGTTATAAATGATTTTCTGAAAAGTTCAATGGGAAAATGGAGCCGATTTTTGCCCATTTTCGGTTTCTGGTGCCATAGAGCCCCATGTATTCGAAAACTCTGTCGGCCGCCATTTTCCCGCTGAAATTTTCAGAAAATCACTTATAATTTTTTAATTAGGTATCGGATCGCGCTGAAACTTTGGCATCTGGTTGTGACTTCTAGCGCTACCTGGGCGAGTGCGTTCGGCGATGCCTAGTTATCTTGCGGTGAAAAGCACCGTGGAAATTTTCTTTTGTGACACCCTGTACGTGTAGGTGTATATATGCATATCTTGTCTAATAAACTACAAATTATATGTTATTAAAAAAATTACCATAAGTATGTATACGTGTACGTATGTTTATTTTATACCTTCTCCGCTCTAGCCATGATGAGGACGTTGGAACCGGTCAAGCTGCAAACATGCAGCTTTTAATGCGATAGCATTATTAAGCCACTACTCAAGACTTTCAGCGATGTATAATCTGGCCTCGTAATGCGCAGTAGGTATGCGCAGTAAACCATTTCAGCTCAGTGTGCTTGCACGCCATTGCGCCGCGCGTATGCGGAGCGGCAGTACGCACCCCTCACATTCGCACCCTCTTCGAAGGTCATCCTTGAGGTTGTCCTCTAGGACGTCGTCCTTGAGGTCTTCCTAGAGGTCGTCCCTGAGGCCGCCCTAGAGGACGTCATCCAAGACGACGTCCCAGTAGAACGACGTTAAGAACAACGTTTAGGACGACCTCAAGGACAAACTTTAGGGTGACCTCAAAGACAAGGATTTTAGCGGGAGTTTCCCCGCTAAACATAGCAGGAAAATTGGCATCACGACGTAGTTTCCCGGCTTATATTTGGCGGTGTGCAACGACAAATGCTTTCGCATTCATAGATAATCAGCCCCGTGGTTTCTACAAATTTGCCTCAACCATCAAATTGCTGCCCTGTAATTTTTTCCGCACTCCCTTTATCACAAATGTTCAGTTTGTGGCAAAATAAAGTGATTTGAAATGACTTTATTTGATCGTGTTTAACTATAGAGCATGCGTCGGCTAATTTACTGGCCAGTACTGAACCTTTTCGAAGAAGGCCTTCCTCACGCAGCGGCGAAAGCAGAGCGAACCACATGCCGTCCGAAAGAAAGGTTACACTTCGCGCTTTCGCCGTTTGGTGTGGTCTATATGGAAAGAAAGGCCCATCGCAAGGCTGCGTGCCAGTGAGCTTGTTACCTATTGAGGTTGAGGAACCTGATCTCCCAATGGGGCGCCTTGTCCACGACGCCCTTGGCCTCATCAAGAAGCTCCAGACCGAAGAAGTCGAGCATCATCTTGTAGGACCGCATCAGCCTGGCCTGGACCACCGGGTCCTGCTTCATGCTCTGTGTCCAGGTTAGTTAAAAAAACCATGGTGACGAAAGCGGCCCGTGTCAACGGTTTCATTGGACCCCTATTTCTTATGGCACGGGGCCGTGAGCCAGAACAGCGAAACAACGACTAAATAAAAGTTATTTTATGCGTTGGCATTAGAACGCTCGTTTCGACGAAACACCGGCGGTGTCGTTCGTTTGTCAGTTGTCGCGTGCGACGCTCCCATTGGTTCGAAGCGCTGACGTGAGCACGCGTCGACCTCTCCCTCTCTCCCCGGCGCTGACAAACTGACAGACACCGCCGGGTTTTCGTAAAAAACGAGCCCTTTTGTTTTCGGCGAAATCACACGCACAGCTGGCGCGGAACCGGAAAGGTGGAGGCGCCACGCAACACCTTCTAGATAACAGAGCCGAAGTGTTGAATGAGATGGCTTAATCAGAGAATAGGCCATCGCTGGACACAGATTTGAAACGAGGGCAGCGTCAGCGATCGGCTTCGAGTCAAGTTTGAGCAGAACATTGGCGCAATCGTCGTGTCCAATCTGTGCCCAGTGTTGGCCTTCTCTGATGATGCCATCTCATTCAGCACTACGGCTTGGAATGCGGGCGTGCTCAGTTGCGCTGCTCTGCTGTCGCCGGTTGTCCTTCGCTCTGGGTTTCCGTAGTAGCGGTGCGGGGGCTTTTATGTGCGTGTGAGTTAAAACCATGGATGCAGTTCACTCCCCGAGTGATATGGATGTGGTTCCTTCCACAAGTGGTATGGATGTGGTTCTTTCCACGAGTGATATGGATGACCGTATCCAAGAGCGTCGACGTACTCTGACAAACAAAATACAAAAGGGGGTGAAAAAAAAAACTACAGGAAGATCCATTGGTGATTCCTGGGGAATCCGTTAGCACACGACGTCCTCCTTTGGAAAACGCTAACACTGACCCATTAATGAGGTCAAAAAGAGGCAGCAAAAAATTCAAGCAAAAGAGAAAGCCAAAAGAAAAAAGTGAAGGGGTCAGCGTTAGCGTTTCCCAAAGAGGGACGTGTGTGGCGTTTTCAAGGGTCATACTAACGCATTCCCGAAGAATCCACAAATGAATCTTCCTGTAATTTTTTTATTGCTGATGTTTGAATACTGTCTACACTTGCAAAGCTATAGTTGAAGCATGTTGAATCAACTTCCTGGAATTCTTAGAATGACAGCCGACGTTTCGTCAAGAAACCGAAGAAGCTAAGAGTCTGCCAATCGTCGACTCCTGCACCGAATTTTCCCAAGTGATCATTTTTTCCTATCAAATACAATTTTTTTTTAATTTCCTTCGATAAATGTTTATCTATTATAAAACAGTCTATACTATACTTGAATGGGGACAATCAAGAAGCGCCAAACGCGCCACGTCATGGCGTTCATCGTCTTCCTGTGCTTTTGACTTTGACATTCTTGTAGAAGATGAATTAAGATTAGCCCGAAGAGGGGATATAAAATGGACCGTTGTCCAGCGATCCTGGTCCTGAAAGCGCGATTCCCACCTGGGCCTCGTGAAGCTGTAGTCGCTGGCAGGCCGGATTGTGGGATTTCCTCTGGTGGGAAACAACCTAGAAAGACGAGAAGAGGACGAACTTGATGACAACGGCCGCGGTGCATTGTCCTACTGACAGCAGTCGTCCCTGTAATGCGGATTCTGCGGAACAATAAATTCTGTGATCATGTTGAAACAAGGTCCCAAGGAATCGCTAAACATGAGAAGAAATTTCGGTCATAAATAAAACACGTGAGGGACTATATGGGCCTTTCCTATGCGGTGAACTAACCTGGGTAAGAAAAACAAGCACTTGCGAGTAATATAAAAAAAAAACTTATTGCCCTAGATGATTCTGTAGTGACCACAGAATCAAGAAATGTTTCCTGATCCTGAGACCGCCACCGAAGGTCCTAATCATCTAAGGGCAACTATTGTTTTACATTTTTAATGTTTATGTCAAACCCTATCAAAGTATGCTCATGTCAATAGGCTGTAGACGCACGCGCGGTGCTCATATACAAAACCCTGATGTTCGCGGATTACCTGCGGATCATCCGCGGATATCCGCAGTAAACTGGAGGATGCAGATAAAAATGAATCAGATTTGGCGGATCGCGGATCAGATGTAAATGCGGATGTCTGCGGGTCCGGATCCGTTTTTGTGTGAGGCGGTGCACAAACATGTGCGACTGTACAGTGTAGAGTGAATAAGTGAGTGATACAATGATGTGCATCATTGAATGTATTACGGGGGCAAACTACTCTCGTAGATAAAATATGCCAATCGGGGAGAAAATTGTTTTTTGCGTCAATAAAGATTTAATTTTCACTAACGATCACTTTAGAACGTTCTATCTTGCCAAAAATACTGTCCATAGAAAAAGTAAAGAACGCATAACTATCAGTCGTCCCGGGAAGCGTGTTCTTGTTTGGCAGGGAAAGGGCGGAAAACATTCTTTGGGCAAAGAAAACCTAAAACGTACAAGCCACAAAAACGTAGAAGAAGCCTGCAAGTGACTTCTTCGCCTACAAGTATATGTTGACGAAACTGAATTCGATCCTCTGAAGTGGTGGAACTTAAGCCAGCACGAGTTTCTGGACCTCATTCTTGACGCGCAGTTTGTGCATATCATCCCATCATCAAATGCATCAACGGAAAGAGTGTTCTCATTAGCGGGTATTCATTTGAGAGGCGAACCAGTGTGAATGTGTCCGAGTTGACGATATTCTGTTTCGTTTACGGAACAGCCTTGACAAGTGAAATGTTGCGTGTGTGTGCGTTTTCTTTTTTTTCGACATTTGGCACTGAGTTGTTTTTAAATATATGGTTCCAAACATGCAGTTGAGGGTTTGTGTTTAAATCTGTAACTGATAGGAGGTGTTCCCATTATTGAATATTGTGATATTGTCACGAATGACAAGTGATGAGGCGGCGTATGACTGAGTAAACTGAACGTTTAATGGGGCGAACTTGTGCCCAAAAATAAGAAGGGAAAAGAAAGATAACAAGAGAGCGTCGCGGGCGTCGAAGGCGGCGAAGCAGCAAGATCGAACGCTGGGGCGAAAACTGACTGCGGCTCGCCACGCGGAGCCCCTTATGTACACGCGTGGGCTTCTGGAATAATCGGCGTGGAAGGTTCGACGCGTAGAACATTCGGGCCTAGAATAAACAACAATGTTCTCGAATTCACCAGAACATAAACTGAAAGCATAAATAAAATCCGCGGAACTCCCAGGAATCGAACCCTGGGCCTCCGCACGAAAGTCAAGCGCGGTAACCACTCGGCCACGCACGCACTTGCTCGCTGACGCGCGTGGCATTACTCCCCCTTTAAAAAGGCATCGTCTCGATGCCACGCGAAAGGCAACAAAACAGAGCAGGACAACCATAAGAATGGGAAAATACGGAGGCTGGCAAAACACAATCCTATCAAGTGTTGCACGAGATCACGGTTCACAGTCTTATCGCGCGTAGTACGGCTTGAGGCGCACGACGTGGACGACTTCGGGTCGTGGAGGGCGGCGTGATGAAGTGCGTGTTCCGTCGGGCATCACCTCGTAGTTCAGATCGCCGAGTCGGCGAAGCACTTTGTAGGGTCCGAAGTAGCGCTTCAGGAGTTTCTCGCTTAGACCGCGTCGTCGTATTGGGGTCCAAACCCACACACGGTCTCCGGGCTTGAAGCGAACGTCGATCCGGCGAAGGTTGTACCGGGTAGCGTCGACACGTTGTTGATCTTGAATTCGGAGTCGGGCGAGCTGGCGAACTTCTTCGGCTCGTTGAGCAACCACCTGGGCGTCGGGTATCCCATCGTCAGCTGGCTCGTGGGGTAGCATTGCGTCGAGCATGGTCGACACTTTCCTGCCATGCACCAGCTGAAACGGTGTTACTCCTGTGGTCTCTTGCACCGCCGTGTTGTAAGCAAATGTGACGTAGGGTAACACCTCGTCCCAAGTCTTGTGCTCTACGTCGACATACATTGAGATCATGTCGGCGATGGTTTTGTTCAGCCGTTCTGTTAGTCCATTTGTCTGCGGATGGTACGCAGTGGTTCGACGGTGGCCGGTGCCACTGAGACGAAGGATCTCTTGCGTCAGCTGGGCCATGAACGATGATCCACGGTCGGTAATGAGGACTTCGGGGGCGCCGTGCCGGAGGACAATGGACTCGATGAAAAACTTGGCGACTTCCACAGCCGTACCTGATGGAAGGGCTTTCGTCTCGGCGTACCGTGTGAGATAATCTGTGGCGACGATTATCCAGCGGTTTCCCGACGTTGACGGCGGGAAAGGGCCAAGTAAATCCATTCCGATCTGCTGGAACGGCGTAGACGGGGGAGCAATCGGATGCAGATGTCCTGATGGCTTCGTCGGCGGTTTCTTGCGTCGCTGACACTCGTGGCATGATCGAGTGTAGAGGTGAACGGTCTTCGGTAGCCTTGGCCAGTAGTATTTTTCTCGAATCCTGGCGAGCGTCCTGCTGTAGCCGAGGTGCCCAGCCGTTGGGTCGTCGTGACAGGCTTGGAAGATCTCCTCTCTAAGGTCGGCAGGGATTACCAGCAGCCATGGCGAGCTGTTGTCTCCGAAGTTCTCCTTGTAAAGCACACCTTGTCGGAGGACGAAGGTCGGCAGGGCTCTCAAGAAGACACGGGGGATAGTACCCCCTCGTCCTTCGAGGTGCTCGATTAAGGCGCGCAACTCAGGATCGTCTCTTTGACGTCGCGCCATGTCGTCGGTGTTGACCGCCCCAAGGAAGCACTCGTCGTCATCGTCGTCGCTGCTACCGGAGGATGTCTCGACAGGGGCTCTGGACAGGCAATCGGCGTCGCTGTGCTTGCGGCCTGACTTGTAGACCACAGTCATGTTGAACTCCTGTAGTCGGAGACTCCATCGAGCGAGTCGTCCTGACGGGTCCTTGAGGTTCGCAAGCCAGCAGAGCGAGTGGTGGTCCGTGACTACACGGAACGGGCTCCCGTACAAGTACGGACGAAACTTCGTGATTGCCCAGACGACCGCAAGGCATTCTTTTTCAGTCGTGGAGTAATTTTTCTCCGCTTTGGACAGTGTCCGACTTGCGTAGGCGATAACTCGCTCGGTGCCTTGTTGCACTTGCACCAGTACCGCGCCAAGTCCAGCGTTACTGGCGTCCGTGTGAATTTCGGTTTCCGCATCCTGATCGAAATGTCCAAGAACAGGAGGAGTTTGCAGTCGTCGCTTCAGCTCGTCGAATGCCTGCTGCTGCTCCTCGGCCCATTCGAACTTCTCGGCGTCCTTCGTGAGGTTTGTGAGCGGTGCGGAAATCCTTGCGAAATCTCGAACGAAGCGGCGATAGTAGGCACATAATCCAAGGAACCTTCGCACGGCCTTCTTGTCTCTCGGCGCTGGAAATGCTGCGACGGCGCGAGTCTTCTCTGGGTCGGGGCGAACGCCTTCGTTACTAACCACGTGACCGAGGAATTTCAGTTCGTCATAGGCGAACCGACACTTTGACGGCTTCAGGGTGAGTCCGGCGGTCTGTATGGCCTGGAGAACAGCTCGGAGTCGTCGCAAGTGCTCGTCGAAGTCGCCGGAAAACACTACGACGTCGTCGAGGTAGACGAGACAGCTCTGCCACTTCAGTCCTGCCAGTACGGTGTCCATGACACGCTGGAAAGTTGCTGGCGCCGTGCACAGTCCGAAGGGCATAACCTTGAACTCGTACAGTCCATCCGGCGTGACGAAAGCTGTCTTCTCTCGGTCCCTTTCGTCGACTTCGATCTGCCAGTAGCCGCTCTTCAGGTCCATCGATGAAAAGTATCGAGAGTGGCGCAGCCGGTCCAAAGTGTCGTCAATGCGGGGGAGTGGATAGACGTCTTTCTTCGTCACCGCGTTCAGCTGTCGGTAGTCCACGCAGAACCTAAGCGTTCCGTCCTTCTTCTTAACCAGTACGACTGGAGAGGCCCACGGACTGCTTGATGGCTGGATTATGTCGTCGTTCAGCATCTCTTGAACTTGCTCCTGGATCACCTCCCTTTCTTTAATGGAGACTCTGTACGGTGATCGATGCACAGGGCGCGCGTCGTCCTCGGTAACGATGCGGTGCTTCGCAATGGCTGTTTGGCGCACCTTCGACGACGTAGCAAAGCAGTCGCGGTATTCGGCGAGGAGGTTAATCAGCTGCCGTCGTTTCGGGCCCGGAAGCTTAGGGTCGATGTCGAGCTGCGCAGGCGACGTACTGTCTTGCTGAGGTGTCGAGGGTTCGTCAGTAATGGCGGCGATTTTGGCGGAGTTTTGGAGGTCCTCGACGTGGCCAACGGCTGCACCTTTCGTGAGGTGTTGCGTTTCATTCCGAAAGTTCGTCACGAGTACCACAGTGCGGCCATCCTGAAGTTCCGCTACTCCTCTTGCGACGCCTATTCCTCTTCCTAGGAGCAACTGGAGGCTTCCCTCGAGCAGAACTTCGCCGCAGAAAGCTTCGGTGATCCCGACGGGCACGAAAACACTCGACCGCGGCGGTAAGTTCACGTGACTTGCGAGAACTCGGACCGCGGATGATGTCGCTTTGGGTTCCTCCGGTGGTGAAACAGGTTTTCGTAGTGTCAACCGGTTTGCTCCGAGGTCGATGACGGCGCCATACTCGCAAAGAAAGTCCATTCCGAGGATAACATCCCTCGCACAGTCTTGCAGAACGACGAACTTCACAGGGCACGTCTCACCGTGGATCTCGACGCGAGCAGTGCATCTCCCGACTGGTGTAATGAGGTGTCCTCCGGCGGTTCGTATTTGGGGTCCGTCCCACGGCGTCATGACTTTTCGAAGGCGGCGGGAGAGCCTCCCACTCAAGACTGAGTAGTCTGCTCCGGTGTCCACGAGTGCTGATGCGTCGACGCCGTCGATGACGACGTTTAGGTTGTTGGACACCGTTTCAGGGGCGTCGTTGCGATGCGTAGCGTCGGGAGAGTGGGAGCGCTCCGTCGTTCTTGGAGGCTCTTTACTTCGGTCGTCTTCGGCAACGCCACCTCCAGGCGTTGCCGCACTTAGTTTTCCCGGCGACGCAGGGGAGACAGGCTCTCTCGGCGGGGTCGTGGCGCTGGGGACGCTGAACGTCGTGGCGATGGGGAGCGGGCTTCACGGCGGAGAGACGACATTGGGGAGGGCGAGCGTCGGAGGTACTCCTCGATGTCGCGAGGGCGCTCGTCGTACCTTGGGCGCGGGTCGTTCGGGTGGAACCCGCGCAGCCCCAGTTGTCTGTAGGGGCATCGGCGGTAAATGTGGCCGGCTTCACCGCAGTGATAGCACAACGGGCGTCGATCGGCCGTCCTCCACACGTCGGTCTTTCGTGGCGCTGCTGGTTCCGGGTGGCCGTGCGCCCGATCTTCCTGGCGTCGGGAATACTGCGGCGCTGGAGGTTCACGTCGGGGTGGTGCCGTGACCTGGCGGTGAGCTTGCGGCGGTCGTCGGGCCATGGCGGCGTAGGTCAGCGTCGGTTCTTCGGGTGCGGCCACGGTGATTGGGGCATCTGGTAGGAACGCTCGCTGAACCTCGTCTCGGACGACCTCGGCAATGGAAATCGAGGCCGGGCGTTCAGCAGTCGGCAGAAGCTTCTTAAGCTCCTCCCGGACGACGTCGCGGATGATGTCGCGAAGGCCGGGGTTGCTAGGGCTGATGTCGTAGCCCGATGAAGAAGCCGCAGCGACGCTCGAGTGCCGATGGTAGTGGCTGGCTCTTGCGAGGAGGGCACGTTCCATGTTCGTGGCCTCCGTGACGAAGTCTTCGACGGTGGATGGGGGGTTGCGAACTAGACCACCGAAGATGTCATCCTTGACACCTCGCATTAGGATCCGCAGCTTTTTTCGTCGGTGGCTTGAGGGTCGGCGCGAGCGACCAGGTGCAGGACATCCTCGACGAAACTGGTGATGGTCTCGTTTGCGCCCTGGGTCCTCATGCGAAGAAGGTCCTCGGCCCTCTCCCGTCGATACTGGTTGGTGAAAGTTCGTACCAGCTCATTCTTGCAGGCGGTCCACGAGATCAACGAAGTCTCGCGATTCTCGAACCAGTGCCTGGCCGTTCCTTCGAGTGCGAAGTAAAGATTCTGCAGGCGCTGGTCGTCCGTCCATCGGTTGTGTTGGGCCACCCGCTCGTACTGTTGTAGCCAGTCCTCGATGTCTTCATAAGGCTCACCATGGAAGGACGCCGGCGTACGAGCAGCGACGGGTAGGACGACAACAGGTGGGGTGGTCATCGTCGGGATCTTCTCCTTCGGCTTGTGCAGCAGGGATCCGGATTCCGGGAGTTGGACTTCGGTATGGCGGCTTGCTCGGGCGTCGGTGTCTTCTGCGATGGGTAACCTTCCGGGGTCGAGCACCTCACTTGGCCGGGATGTCTTCGGAGGGGTACGGTCCACGGGCATAGAATGCAACTACCCCGCACCTCCACCAAAATGTCACGAATGACAAGTGATGAGGCGGCGTATGACTGAGTAAACTGAACGTTTAATGGGGCGAACTTGTGCCCAAAAATAAAAAGGGAAAAGAAAGATAACAAGAGAGCGTCGCGGGCGTCGAAGGCGGCGAAGCAGCAAGATCGAACGCTGGGGCGAAAACTGACTGCGGCTCGCCACGCGGAGCCCCTTATGTACACGCGTGGGCTTCTGGAATAATCGGCGTGGAAGGTTCGACGCGTAGAACATTCGGGCCTAGAATAAACAACAATGTTCTCGAATTCACCAGAACATAAACTGAAAGCATAAATAAAATCCGCGGAACTCCCAGGAATCGAACCCTGGGCCTCCGCACGAAAGTCAAGCGCGGTAACCACTCGGCCACGC
>JAZHYW010009395.1:0-35526 GCA_037355805.1 Ixodes ricinus | reverse complement strand
ATATTTTAAGTTAAGACAAATTTTGCAAAACAAGAACTGTTTTAGTTTGAACGGTTGGAATGCGACCACATGCAATAAGTGAAGGGGCAACACTGGTTTCAACAGACCAACATGGCGTCGTAGCGAGGAGCCCAAAGACGGCGGCCCATCGGCTTCACGTTTCCAGAAGATACGTTCAGACTAGTGCAGCCAGCAGAACCACGAGTACTTTTTTCTGTGAGCTATTCTAATCAGTTGCACGACTTGGCTGTTAAGCCGCGCATGCAACTTGCTATCATCGGTCCATCGGCAGAGAGAGAAGGGCATCATTGTTCAAGAAGGTGGGACGCTCGAAGGCAGGAATGAAAATGCCGGACGTCGATTGCGGTGGGTGTGCACACTGGTGCTTCCTCAAGAGACTCCTTTCGCCAACATCGAGGAGGCGAAAGACAGAGTTCTGGTGCAGGATGTGCGAAAGAGTGGACGCGGTGTACGGGATGCTCAAGGGGAAAAGGAGAAGCTCGGGGCGAAGCTGGAAGCGGGGACAGGAGAGCTCGCAGTGGTGAGGGCAAAGCAGGAGGAGACGGAGGGGGGTTTGAGGGCATAAGTGCACACGAGAGGAAGTGCGGAATGGGAGGTGAAGCTGGGAAAGGAGAGGGAGTGACGAGAGGAACTATGACAGGCATGAACCAACAGGCTGGGAGAGATGGTAGTGCTGATGAGGGAGAACAAAGAAAGGCACGAGGCAATGGAGCTAAAGACTCAGCTGGAGGAGCCAAAGCAGACTGTGGCCAAGAGGGAACGAGAGGCACTACAGAAAAGCTGGGAGACCCTACTGAATGAAGTGAACCCAAATAACGAGAGGAGAGGGAGATGAGAGCTGATGACTCAGGTGGGAAGGTGAGTGAGGAGCAGGACATGAAGGACCTGCAGGCCAAGCTGAGTACGGAAATAGACGAGGTGGAGCAGGACCTGAGGAGACTCGGTAGGTGCGGGAGGAAGCTGAAGACAAACTGCAGAGAAGAGAAAGAGAGACGGCGAGAAAAGCGGACAAGAGTGGTTAGGCAACCAGGGTAGACGGACTTTTGTACGGTGCGGCTCTAAAGCAACCGAACACAGGAGGCGACTGGGTTCCAATGGACGCTCGGCTGGCAGCGAAGGGAAAGGCGGCCGGAGCAGGGGGTCATCCTGGTAGGCAGTTCCAACTTGGCCAGGTGCAGGGAGGGGATAAGGGGCCAGGTGGAGGGCGACGAGAGGGTGGAAGTGGTGACACGCCCAGGAAAGGGAATGAAGGAAGTAATGGGCAGTGCAGAGGCCATACTGCAAGAAAACGAGGTGGCGCAGAGCCTAGCCATGGTGCATGCGGCACTAAATGACATACTGCACAGGGGAGGAAGGGATCTGGGCGCGCACATTAAGTGGGGAGTCCGACAACTCAGACATGTAAAAGAGAATGTGCACATTGTGATGTGCACTATTCCAGGAGATCAGGGGGCAGACTGCAGAAGCAGAGTAATGTGATTGAGGCGCGAAGATTTCAGCGCAGATACGAGGTCATGGACATCAACAAGGAAGTCCGCTGAAGGAGTCCAGTCCCACTTTCCAACGGGACGGGATCCGTTACGGGGAGCTCACGGGAAGACGGGTGGGACAAAGAATTGGCTGCAGGGCGAGGACTTTTTTGGGAGCCTGCAAAGTCCGGGAGAAGAGAGGGATCTGGATTTAGAGCTGGGAGGCGGGGACAGGGAGGCCAGGAAGAAGCCTCGCAGGATTGGAAAAAGAGAAAGGAACAGCTTAATATAGGTTTTATAAACATGCAGGTAGGTTGAAACAGACTAAATGGGAAGAGAATGAGAAGCAGTTGGTGGTGTAACAATTTCAGGTCTATGAATTGGCGGAGACCCACCTTAGGGATATGGAGGAGCCACCATACATAGGGGATTATTTTTGGCTAGGATGCAACAGGAGTAACGGAGAATGAAAGAGAGGAGGAATAGGAGTATTGATCAAAGGGAAAAACTGGGAGTGGGTGAGCAAGGGATGCAGGGAGGTTCAAAGGAAAGATTATGGGTTTGAACACGTTACTGGGATTTGCCTATTTAAAACGGGAAGGGATTCAAAAGAAGAAAATGCACAGCACTTGGCGTGCATCGCGAGGATGTCAGAGAAATTGGTTTAAATAGGGAAATAATTATTCTGGGAGATACGAATGCCCATTTAGAATAGTTTCATGGGCCCACAGATACAACAGGGAGAATGTTGCAATAGTTATGTGATGCTCTGGATCTAGTTCTAGTTAATGCTCGATGTAGTACTAGCTAAAGGATAAAATGCAATGGAGAAGTCACGTGGGAAGGAAACGCCTCTCACTCAGCAATAGACAACTGCCTCATGTCCCGAAAGCTGTATAACTTTGGGGACGTGTCTTGTGTACAATTTTTGTAAATACAGTATTGTTCAAAGTTTTTATTGGAGGTATGAACTGTATTGTTTTGTTATATTTTGTTTCTCCCTGCCACGGCCCACGGGACAGCAGTATGCATAAATAAATAAATAAGAGGCTAGGGAGTATGGAAATAGATGAAGTAGAAGTAGGCACAAAAGGCTTAGAGAGTAACCACAGAAGGTTCGAAATCAAATTT
Source organism: Ixodes ricinus (assembly GCA_037355805.1). NCBI lineage: Eukaryota > Metazoa > Arthropoda > Arachnida > Ixodida > Ixodidae > Ixodes > Ixodes ricinus. Next base: position 32,905 of record JAZHYW010009395.1, on the reverse strand, counting down.
GGCACATCAATAAGAAAGCTAAAATTTCAGGAACGGGAAGGATTTTAGGAACGGGACTCTAAACTAAGATCAGTTAAAATAAGTATTCAAAATATTGAGAACATAGAATCCAACCGACCAGAAAAAGAGTGGACATATGAGAATTTAGTGGGCATAATTACGACAGAGTTGGAAAATTACCGAGGTAAGCAAAGAGGAAAGGCAGGGGAAAAGGCACGAACCTAAAATCTGGTGGGACAAAAAGACTAAGGCTGTCGTATCACGGCATCAAGAGGCATCTCGAGAACATAGGTGGGCAAAGAAAAGGGCAGCAACTCCAGCCGAAGTAGCAGCAAAATGAGAGAATTGTCTGAATAAAAAAAAGGAGGCATCAGCTCTAATACAGATTAAAATTGGCAGAGCAGGGGTTCAGCCGATGATGGAGATAAATCAGAAAGACATAAATGCCGCAAAAAGGTTTTGGGAGCATAATAACGCTCACCACGCAGGACGGGATGAAGGTGGAGGGGAAGAGGCTCGAGAATACATCAGGAGGACCGTCCAAGAAGCTTTTCGGAGCTGGAACCAAATGAAAAACTCGAGAGCACCAATTACAGTAACGGGCCGAAGGAAGAACGAGCCCAAACAATAGGAACTACCATGGGAGAGTGGGACAGAGCGAAAAGTAAGGTTCCAGCAGGAACCGCAACGGGTCCAGATGGCATTCCAATCAGACTAATAAGGCCCTAGGTGAAACGACCAAATAAAAGCTAAAACAGGTGATAGACCAAATAATTAAAGGGGGAGCTCCCCTTTTAATTATTTGGTCTATCACCTGTTTTAGCCTTTATATATTAGTCTCATCTTCCTTAGTTTCCAATCATTAAGTACCTATAGGTACCCAATGATTGAAAACTAAGCAAGATGAGACCAATATATAAAGGTAAAGGTAATAAAGATAACATTAAATCATGTCACCCAATAACAGTAACTTCAGTCATATACAGGCTAGCTATGCAGATGGTGAAAAGAAGAATGGACGAGTGGCAAGAAAGCACGCAGATTCTGGATGAGTCCCAAAATGGTTTCTGAAGGGATAGAAGGCTCGAAGATAAGTTATTTATAGCCATTCAGCGCATAGAAATAGCAGCAACAGGCCATAGACCATTATGGGAAGCATTCTTAGATATTAAGGGGGCCTACGACAATGTGAATCAGGAAAAACTCTGGGAACTGCTGAGGAGGTATGAGCTAGATGGCCATTTGATTAGATTCTTGCAAAGGGTGTATACAAATAAGAAGATGGTTATAAAGTGGGGGGCAGAAACTGCAGAACCTGCAGCAATAGAAAGAGGGCTCAGACAGGGTTGTCCCCTGTCACCACTGCTCCTTGTGGGGCAAATGAGTGCATTGGAAAAAAAAAAGGTTAGAGCAAAGCAATTTGGGATTTGATCTGACATATTTTGAAGGAGGGAATAAAGTAAACAAAGTCGTACCTGGACTAATGTATGCAGACGATACTGCACTTATAGCAGACAGCCGGGATACATTGGACAAACTAATTGGGACTTGTGGAGGGGAGGGCAACAACCTTGGTCTGAATTGCAGTAGAGAAAAATCTGGAGCAATGGTTTATAATGACAAAAAGAGGGGACCCGCTGAGAATTCAGAACATTGAAGTACACTATGTAGACAAGTACAAATATCTGGGGGTCTGGATGAAACAGGGAAAGAAGTATTTAGACGAACATGACGAAAATATAATGCTAAACGGGAAGAGAAATTCGGCTATTATGAAACATAGGCCACAATGGAATTATGATAGATATGAAGTAGTTGCGGGCATTTGGACAGGAGTCGTGGTGCCAGGTTCGTCATTGGATAATTCGGTGTTGTCCATGAGATCAAAGGTTCAGACAAGCTTGGAAATCAGACAGAGATGTGCAAGCAGGTTGTCACTGGGTGCGCATGGGAACTTTGCAAGGAAATATGGGCTGGTCGTCTCTTGAGGGTAGGGAGGCTATCAGGCTCAGCAAATAGAAATTCGATCAAAGGCTCACAAATATGGAGGACACATCATGGGCGAGGAAGGTGCACAAGTATTTATACATGAAGGGTTGAATACAAAACGGACGAACCGAATGAGAAAGCTAAAATTGGAATATCTGCCAACTAAGGAGAAGACTGAGCGGAACACAACAGTAGAGAAGGGCGTAAAAAGAAGCCGAAAGGAAAATGTGGAGGAAAAGGATGCAAGAAAAATCAGCATTCACAATTTATAGGTAACATAAGCAGGAAATAAGAACAGAACAGGTTTTTGATAATTCACGGAGTAGTTCCCTACTATTTGAGGCTAGAACGGGGGTTTTAAGAACCAAAATTGTATAAAGCGAATTTGAGAAAATGGACACATTATGTGCCATATGGCAAAATGAGAATGAAACATCGAAGCATCTGGTTTCAGAATGTACATGGCTTCGTCCTGCTCTCCCGGAGGAGTCAGCGTATTTAGCGGTAGCGCTGGGGTTTGCGGACGAGGATGGAAGAATAGAGGAAGAAAGTGTTACGATCACAAGGAGGAGATCGGAAAACTGGTGAATACAGTCTAGGGAAAATGAAACAAGGACAAACAATTAGCACACCTGGGGGACAGAGGAATATCGGGACTCCCTCCCACGTGGCTCCGGCCAAAAGTCTCACACCTGTCCCCCAGTGGGTCTGGTTCAAGGAGGAACGCCGACGAGGTAGACCTGGGGAAAATAGGCCCTCACCTGGGGCAGGAAAAGTGGGGCGGTGTTTATTTATTTTTTTGCCCGATTCCCCAAAGGTTTTTCTGGAAAGTACTCTACTTGTCAGCCAGTGATAGTTGCAGGGAGGTAAAGGGAGAATATTACGTATGGAACAAAAAGAAAAGAAGAAACAAGGAAACAATTTTTTTTAATTAATTAATTCAAGGCTAGGTGGTGCAAGCTACCACCCGGTATAAAGGGAACATCCAATACCCATCCATCCATCCATCCAGAGTCTTTTCCGTTCCTTTGTCTGCGCCTCTATGTCCCGCTTCCCTGCACTCTCTGCACTACACCCCGTGATCCCGCTGCATGATGGCGTCATGAAGGAAGCAATACTGGGCTGCATTTAAAGGGGTACGGACAGGGCCGTACCCAGGGGAGGGTTTCGGGGTTCGAACCCCCCCCTCCCGAAATATATTCGAGCCCCCCCCCCCCCCTTTCACTGTCGGCTGGAGAAGGGAGGAGCGATGGGGCGCATTTCGAAAGAGGCCCGGGGTGGCCTCGATTTCGCTGAAGTCACTGGATCGGGAGACCCAGTGGGGGCGCGATGCTTTTTAGGGGTGCACGTGTGCCTGTATGTACAACCCACCACTGCTAACGCAGTAGGCGCGTAGATTTGCGCGTCTTTGCCGCGCCCGAAACCGCAACGCACCCGGCTCCCGACCGGTCTTTTCGGAACCGCTCCGATGGCGCCCTCCTGTTTTCCCCTCTCATCCAAGTGCCTGGGTGCCACCGCCTCGGCAGAAGATCCCCGGGCGCCTCGCTCCCCATCCTCATACCACGCTCCGTCCCACCACACAGTGGACCGTAGCGGATGCTAGGAGAACCGTATGGTTTGAAAACCCCGAGACTGCGGGTAAACGACACAACACTAAAAGTCTCTTTAGTGTTGTGTCGTTTACCCGCAGTCTCGGGTTTTTTCAACCATGTTCAATGTACACCAGCTCGTTTGCACCCTTACATATTGCTAGAGACCGTCTTCGCCAATCGAAGGCTGAGAGAGGATCACAAGGCATTGAGCTTTGCATAGCACACCACAGAGGGTAAGGTGACACTCAGAGCTGGATTGGCTGGAATGGCTCGTAGCGTCCTCTGCGGTTCATTATAAGGTGTCACAGAGGAAATGTTCGCTCGAGCCATAGACACGTACGTTTGAGGAAAGCTCGTAGTCCAACTTTCCAGAACACCGTGAGCGTGCGACGCCTGAGGGGGCTTTGGGGGGCCTGACGGGGGTATGGGGTGTTTCGCGCGGTGAAAAAAGGATGGAAAGAGAATGACGAAGATTCGTTCCGAGCAGGGGTTCCGAGTGTCACCGGACCCTGCGGAGGATGCGCGGGGCTTCGGTTAGGGAGCTGGGTCAAGTATGACTGTATATATTTTTCTTATCCTCTTACCCCCGGTTCCCTCTCACCCAAGTCATGTTTACTGGGGCAGAGTTTGGGCAAATAATTCAATTTTGTCGTGAGCTGAAAGTAAGCTTTGAAACAATTCACTCCCGCTGTGATAGTGCATGTGAATCATTTCGTTGCTCGCTATTGTTAATTATAGGCCGATCACATGCTTCTGCTTTTAAAAAGTAAATACAAAAAACGGCCATTCAAGATGGCCACCGTGTTCTAGAATCCCCCCCCCCCAAAGAAATTTTCTGTGTACGGCCCTGGGTACGGAAACCAAATTCCGGAGCTCATTTCTTTGTTTCAACACGACGCAGGTCGATGCCGTACGTGCTGCTCGGCAGTTGAAGAGAACCACAGAAACATAAATATTGCGCTAGAAAACGCAAGAAAACATATTTTAAAGTGAATTAAACGATAATCAAAAACCACCTGGTAGTTGGTTATGAAGCTTCAATGGAATGTTAACTTGTGACGACAACATGCCTCTGAAAGCAGCGCCACAGCGGTATGTCCACTCACTGGTATAGATTGCCTAGGCGTGAAACGCAATACCGATACGTCTTGGTGGAAAGAGCCAAAACGAAGTTGACGCTTCGGTTGTTCCCAGGCTTGGTGTGCGTGTCTTCGTCGTGAAGAAGTCGACGATGCAGAAGGATCATACAAATACGGCTTCAAGCCGAATCGCTTTTCGCCCACCATAGCCACTAGCGATCTGTTGACTAGTGATGGGACGAATCTTTACCCGAATCGAGATTCGGAGCCGAATCCGAAGATTCGGAAAAGTTCGGAAAAATTCGGAGCGTTGCCATGGTTGCCAGGTCACGTTTATGTGTGTTTCAACTTTTCGTGATATTAAATTCACTAAATTCTACAAAGTGCACAAAATATTGTTGTAATATAATATCATAGTAATGAATGAAATGTTCCGCTTTGTTTATAAGATTTAGGATGTTTGTCGAGAACGGTAACCAGACATCGCGGGAAAATTGGTTTCGGTTCCGGACTACGACCAAAATAAGCATGCTTGGTGCACGTGGAAATACAAGCGCATGTTTTCATCGCCTGGGCGGTTGGCCAACAGTCCGGTTGTGGGGCAGGCGGGTTGAAGAGACTTTCTTGGGCACAAGGAACCTCCGGTGTTGTCGGCGGAGTCATGGCAGTGACCACCGCGGCTGCCCTTGCGGCGAAACACAAGCGCGATAAGTTCCCCGTGGATCTCGTCAGGCTTGGCGTGGCCGCCCCAGCCCGGCGGGATTCGGCGGACGTGTAGCCGGTGCAGCGGCGGGTCAACGAAGCGAGGTGACATTTACGCGAAGATCACGTTCTCGTACTTCGGGGTTCCCGGAGACCGGAGACGTCGACCGTGCTCGCCCGAGGTTCGCAGCATTCCACCCCCCCCTCCCCCCCCCCGCAAGAGATCGATGCCGTACGTGCTGTTCGGCAGAAGGAAATTTCGTGCCCATAATTACGGTAGCACACCCCATTACGGTAGCACACACCAGTAGCACACCCTACACAAGTGAATATGTTCGATTCGATTATCTTCAACGTGTATCCACTGCGGTATTGTTATCGGAACACGGGAAACAATCTAAATTTCCTTGCGCCGTACTATCACAGTCTCCTGTACTGCATTTGTACCTTTCTAGTTAATTATATCTGAATTAGTTAGTGTATGTTTCTGAACAATAAAGTTGCGTTGGACACCCCTGTGTTGTTTCTTTTTCATCAAATAAAGTTCACGTATACAAAACTTGCTGCCGAGAACGGAGAAACGACAGCGCGACGCTTTTCTTCGCCGGTGCCGATACGTGGTCGAAGTTGGGACTAGCAACACTTTTCATAGCTCTCGCGTCTTACGCAGCTCTGGAAAAGGAGACGAATCATTTCTTTGCCTGATAATATTTATTGCGCGCTGCGCCACATTATGAATAATACACAGCATTTCGCTACATTTTATTTTACCGATCACCGCGAAACCGCGCAGAAACCGAGCATTGGTTAGGCCTACGCCAACCACACCGATCAGCTCAGCTGGACTTTGGGCGCGTGCCAGAGTATAGAATAACAGTACAGTACATACCATACGTTGAAGTAAACAAGACGAAATATGGGTACATGCAATAACAGTACCTAAAAAACACAACTGACCGTATTCGCGAGGTTTACGACAAGGTTCACGCTGCCGTCTGCAACCAGCGACGAACCTGACAAATCTCCGAATCTGCCGAATATTCATCACGGGAAGTTTGGAAACTTCCGAATCTGTCGAAATCCCAATCTCCGGTGATTCGTCCCATCACTACTGTTGACGTCTTCGTCTTCGCTAATGTCATCGTACCCACTGCCGCTGCCACCACTCTCGTCATGTTGACCCGCCATCGCACACTCAAAGCAGCTGTGGCAGCTGTGACACGGCTCTGACACCTCTGCGGCTCTGCCAGCTCTGCGCTCTGCCGCTCTGCCGGCTCCGCGATATCTACAGCCCTTGGGTACTTCCACAAAGCGAGATTGTGACGCGTTGACGCCTCCAAGTGGCAAAACTCGTCACTACGGTACGCTTGGTCCTTCGAGGCATGATGACGTCAAGACGTCTGCCGGATCTCCCGAGATGCATCGCGCTCTTTCGATGGCTGATTTTGAAGCGCTCGCCAAAATTCCGAAATTTAGAACCAAAAATATAGCCATCTGCTCAAAATACGACCGTGCGATTATTCATTACAGGCTTAGCTAATCATATTGAACAAATTTCTTGATGTTTTCTCTATATTTCAAGTTTCGATTCTGTATCCCTTTAAAGGAAAAGTTATTTTTGTGGCTGAGAGTATTAGCAACAGTGCAGCAGGACGGCAGTTTACGGTAAACGATGGCAGCATCCATGGATGGCGGAAACAGAAGGAAGCCCTTTTCGCCTGCAAGGGCACAAGAAGTTCTCGAGGGCCCAAAGAGGGAAATTTGCCAACATTGAATGGGACCTAGCCCAGTTCGTCAAGCAGCAACAAGCACTTCACCTCGCTGTGAACATTGAGCTGCTGCAGGCAAAAGCTAGGGAACTTGCAAAGAAAAAGGCATACCACGGGCAGACTTCGAAGCGAGCAAGCAGTGGGTCTCCCGCTTCGTGCATCGCTGTGGGTTTTCGCTACGCCGGCGAACGTTCATACCTCAAAAGCTGGCCGAGAGCTACGAAGAGCCGCTTGTTTCGTTTCGGCGCCACGCCCTGGGACTGCGGAAGTTTGTCAACTTTCAGTTGGGACAAACTGGCAATGCCGACCAGACGCCGGTGTATCTAGACATGTCTTCAACACTCGCTGTACCCTAGAAAGGCGCCCGCCAGATCGGATAAGGTCGAGTGGAAACGAGAAGACTCGGGTTACCGCCATGTTGGCTTGTACGGCTGACAGACGCAAGCTTCTGCCGTACGGCGGAAGACACTACCAAAGGGCGGAAACTTCCCGAAAACAGTCATCGTCATGTGCCAGGACAAAGACTGGATGAACGAAAACCTGGTCTTAGACTGGATCGAGTCTGTGTGGTGTCAGCAGCCAGAAACACTGCTTCGATTCTCGTGCTTAATGCCTTTCGGTGTCACATCACTGACTCTGTCAAAAAAACTGCTGAGCGAACCTGGAACTGAGCTTGTTGCGATTCCGGGAGGCATGACGTCTCAGTTACAACTACTGCATGCATGCATCAATAAACCATTTGAAGACCGCGTCAAACGCTGCTACATGGAGTGGATGCGATCGGAGGAGCCTGCTGCGACTCCCAATGGATGGCTTAAGCGAGTCTTTCCTGCCACACTGTGTAAGTGGATTGCCGAGGCCTGGGAAACTGTTACAGAATTCAACTATTTTTCTCTTTGTTGTTGTTGTTGTTGTTTTCGAGGAAGCGCATCCGGTTGTCGCTTGCCCCTTGCCCCCGTGGGTTAAGCGGGAGAGCTAAGGCCATCGTCTGGTTCTGTTCCGCAACCCCCATTCCGGGAAGGAGCGCTAATCAGGAACGGCAGCAGAGGTCACCTTTCGAGGGGGTGACGGTGTGCTTTGTCCCCGACTCCGGCGGTTTCCTTTCTTTTTGGCTTGTCAAGAAGGAATAGGAGACTGAGGACCTCAGCTTGGTTTCGAGCTAAGTCGAGGCAGTGTGTGCAAAGACTTGACCGGGGGTGGAAACGACGCAAAAGTTGGGAGCGACAGCGGTAGCAGCGGAAGGCGGGAAGAGCTCAGAGCGGCTCTGCACGCCCCGAAGTGTGTGCGTTCGCGGATCAGTGTGGTGCCGAGGAGCATCGCACGGAGCATCCTAACACTCACAGACTTCCCCGTACCGACCAGCGTAGCAAGGGGCCCTTCATCCACACCACTCACCGGACACAGGTTCGCACCACTCACCCTTGTATCATCGTATAGTTTTTAGAGCTATTATTCTGTTATATCTTTTTGTTTGTTTGGTCTTGCCACTGCTTCCGAAACCTAACTCGAGAAAGATTTTTTTTGTGTATTTGTGTCTAGTTAGTTAGCACAGTGTGGGCAATGCCTTTAAACCAGTGTGTGCCGTTTATTTTTCTGTGTGAATAGCGCCTGTGCACTAAGGAGAACTGTGTTCTTTCTTTCTGCATTTCAGCGCACAAAAAACAGAAATTGGTTTGTGCTTTCTTCTTTTTTCTTTTTGCGTTTGACGTTTGCATTGCAGTTCGAGCGTGATTGAAAGCAAATCATTCGATATTTAAACGGAACGTCTCCGTCCCGTTCCTCGCCCGCTCACAGCGAGTCCGTCCACCAAGGTGTGGACCTATCGTCCGGTCAGCGGTCCTAACAAAATAATAAATTTTATTTGCATGAGATACCATTTAAAGCTTTTTTTCCCGAACCTGTGACAGAGACCATTCCCGAAGAGCTCATCGTTGTCGCTTTCAAGAAGTGCAGCATATCCAACGCCTTGAACAGCACCAAAGATGGCTGCCTTTGGGAAGGTTCTTTTCGGAGAAGAGGAATACGAAGACTACAGTGAAGCGGACAACACTGACGACAGTGAATAGTTGAGTTTGGGAAGCCGCAAATGTTTGGGTTGGTTGCAGCCAGTTGGAAAACATCTGATTGGTTACCATCAAGTGATTGCAGAAATCGCTGAACTGCTCCTCAATGCAAACAGATATCCTTTCTCGGAAGGCCGAATAACAAAAAGCCAGGGGGAAACCAGCAAGCGCCACGGCTGTGGTGCAGCGGAGAAGCAGGCGACGAAGTGCGCAGAAAGTGTGACGAATGTAGGAGGTGGGCCTTCCTGGAAGGAAGTCGCTTCAAGGATGTTTCGGAGGCGGAGGAAGACAAGCCCGTTCACTTGCAGCATATGCACAAGGCTAACAGAGTTGGAAAACATTCACGGGAAGCAGACGGAGGGGCTGACAGAGCTGGTGACCTCCCTGACCAAGCAGACCTGGTGGCTAGAGGACCAGGTGGCAAGCACGGCCAGTGCAGTTACCTCAGAGCTCACACACTCCGGCAGTGAACAGGGAAGTTGGATCAGCGATCCGTTGGCGGTCGTGAGGGTGGGGACATCGGCTCCCACAGGTGCAATGCCGGAGAAAAGGGCCTAGAATACACACACGTGCATACACAAGCGCTTTATCGTATTCAATGTCCCTGTGTGACATAAGTTCAAGTGACAACGACGAGACTCAAACATTTCTAATGAGGGGGACTCCTGTGTATGTGCTGCTTTGATTTGATCTGGCATGCCAATATTGCAGTTACGTCTCCATGAGGCTCGTCCACTGTTCCTAGGCTGTACCTCAGAGCCAATGTCCAGTTTGGGAGGCTCTCCAAACCATACAGTTCAGTGATGTGATTGGCTTACGCTATTTCGGAGCACCCTTTGAAGCGGCCAATACAGTGTTTTGGAGGAGCAAAAGTGGCCTTTGCAGCAGCCAGAAAAGTGTTTTGGAGTAGCAAAAGTGGGTTTTGGAGCAGCCAGGACAATGTTTCGGAGGCAGCAAAAGTGGCCTTTGGAGCAGATATTGATAGAAAAATAGAAATATATCTTTAAGAGCTGGATCAAACGAAGGGCACTTCGTGCTGTGTTGTGACGGAACTCGCCGTTTTGTTTTTACTGCTGAGACATCCCACAAGTGTACAGTGTTGTAGGCATTGCCGAGCAATTCCAAAAAGAACGCTTGCCACCGTTTTACTAGTTCCCGACGTGCCAGATTTTTGTCAAAAGTAAGCAAACATAAAACAATGGATTGCAAGCGCCCCGGCTGGTGCCTCTGTCGTGCAGACATGCTCACATGCACGTGAGGGCAACTTCAGCAGCATTTGTATGAAAACACTACTTTTTTGTCTTTCGTAGTTGCGTAGCTGGCATATATCAGGAGCAATTTGGCCACCGACAGGCCGAAACCTGGATCACTGGCTCATCTTATATTAAAAAAAAAAAAACTGGTGTGTATAAATATTGAGTTCCAGCTTATGCTTTTCTTATGTTTTCAATTACTTGTACACTGAGCCATACACACCGCAACTTAGACAAAGGATGAAAGAATCTGCTGATGTGGCACAGGAGAATGCCAGGGCCAATAAACAGGCCCACGCATCACGATACAACCTGAGAGCAAGGGACAAGTCTTTTGCAGTGGCCGACTTGGCGCTGATTCTAGAAGAAGATTCGAGTGCTAAGCTCAAGGGTAAATGAATTGGCCCAGTAAAAATTAAACTGCACGTAGGCGACCACAGTTATATGGTGGAGACGCTGGATGGCAGAGAGCGGCTCATCCACGCGAAGAAGCTGAGGGACGGTACTACGCCAGGACGAATACTGTAGGCATGGCCTTCGATGATGACGACGCGTTTTGCTCACTGGAATGCGTTCCTGTGAGAGAGCTTGGTAAAACTGGCATAGAGCCGGAGATTGGCAACACGAAGCACTTGACTCAGAGGCAGCGCGGAGACCTCGTGAGCTTCGAAAGTGAGTTCAGTGATGTGTTTTCGAAACAACCTCGGCTGTGCAGGGTCGATGTGCACAAAATTAGGAAATAGGATCATCGAGGGGCAGAGCCCAAGCGGGTATATCCATATAAGATACCCATGAAGCTCATAGTAGAGGTAAAACGACAGATAGACCAGTTGCTGGACTGGGGCCTGGTTTATCCGGTCGAGGGCACGTTCAGTCACCCGGTGGTGTGCGTCATGAAGAAAGATAGCACAGTGAGAATGTGGGTCGATTACCGATGCCAGAACACAATGACTGAACTGGACGCATTTCCAATGAGAGCACCGACAGAGCTGCTGTGGCAGACAGCCAGAGCGAACTTTATCTCGGTTCTTGACATTGACTCGGGGTTATTGACATATCCCCATTTCTGGGGGTTTTATGTGTGGAGAATGATACCCTCTGGTCTCCGGAACTCCTCTGCCACGTTTCAGAGGGAAATGAACCAGCAGCTCGCTGCCCACACTTCGTATGTGTGTGCGTACGTGGACGATATGGCAGTGCGATCCGAGGCCTGGGAGGAGCACATCATTAATTTTGCGGGGGTACTCGGGACTTTCAAAGAAGCGGGCCTCATTGTTAAACTGAAGAAATGTCAGTTGGGCCAAAGGGAGGTGAAATTTCGCGATCATATAATTGCCCAGCACGCAATCTCCAGACCCAAAGCGTACACGCGCGGTGCAGAATCTAGAGCGGTTAACTACTAAGAAGGAGTCAAGATACGTGTTGGGCCTCTTCAACTACTATCGCAACTATGTGCCACACGTTGCCGAGCTGATACTGCCACTGACAAAACTGACAGCTAAGAGGGTGGCAAACCATATTCCATGGGACACCCACGTGGAAGCGGCCTTCAAAGCCGCCAAAGGAAAGCTTGCTGAGGCACCTCAGCTTGACGCGCACGCACATGGCAAAAGACTTTGTGCTGACAACGGATGCGTCGTCAGCACGGTGGGTTCATGTCTCTCTCAGGTGGATGGGGAGGGAACAACCCATAGCTTTCCGGCGCAGAAAACTAACCCCGACGGAGACTCGGTGGGCAACATTCGAACGAGGCGTTCGCGATCAGGTGGGCGCCATCAAAACTCAAAACCTGGCTTTTCGGGGCTAAATTTACGGTGGTCACGAACCACAATCCACTAAAGTACCTCACCCTCACATCTCCAAAGAGCGTGCGTCTCACGCGATGGTTCCTTGCACTCCAGTGCAACGAGATAAGTATTTCACATATGAAGGGATCAATGAACCAGAGGGGCAATGCATTGTCTAGGCTCAGAGTCGTGACCTTGAAACGGCAGGCCTTGAAATATGGCTCCTGGCTGACATGACAATTTGTAAAATAATTTTTGGGGCCTCTCATATGAGCTGTGCTAACCGTATGTTATGTGCTAGTGCTAATGCATGGTGTTTATTGTGTGTGTGTGTTTTTTTGTGTTTGCTTTAACTATGGATGTACCGGAAGGGTACAGATTCCTTCTGTAGCAAGGGAAGGCTAGAGTTTATCCCCGTTCCAAGGTGCACGTTGAACGATTCGCATCTATCTCCTTGAGCCTTTATGTGCGTTTGTTTTGATGTGTTACTCGTTCTTGCAGCCCGAGCAACACAGTTGGGGTGAGATGTTAGTTTCCAGGACTTTCAGGGAAACTGTGTTCTATATATATTCTTGTTGGGGTTTTTGTTTTCTGACGGGCTCAAAAGAAAACAGGGGACCCGCAATATTTTGGAGTCCCAGACGCGACGACAGTTACAGTGATGTGATTGGCTTTTGGCGCACGTTTCGGAGCAACCAAAACAGTGTTTTTGAGCAGCAAATGTGGTCTTTGGAGCAACCAAAACAGTGTTTTGGAGCAGCAAAAGCGGCTTTTAGAGCAGCCAAGACAGTGTTTCGGAGCAGCAAAAGTGGATTTTGGAGCAGATACTCTTAGGAAAATAAAAATATTTGTTTTAAGGGCTGTACAAACAAAGGGCACATTGTGTGTGTGTTGTGTTCTGATGTGACATGTTGTGACGGTACTCGCTGCTTCTGTTTTTACTGCTCAGACATCCCACAAGTGTACAGTGCTGTAGGCATTGCCAAGAAATTTCGAAAAACCGCTTGCCACCGTTTTACTGGTTCCTGACGCGCCAGATTTTCGTCAAAAGTAAGCAAACGTGATACAATGAGTTGCATGTGCCCCAGCTGGTGCCTCAATCACGCAATTATGTTCGCATGCCCGTGATGCCAACTTCGGCAGACTTGCTATTGGGCATGCTTCGTCACGTGAGCGCAGACAACGGCTGTCCGATCGAAACTGAAAACATGCTCCTCAGCTCCATCGCTACCTTATCCCCGAAATTGTACACAAAACGTAACTTTCGAGCATGCGACAAAAACAGTCCGGCAAACAAGGTACAAGCTAAACACACAAGAAATAAAGAACCTGAGTGCATCGATGCAAGAGGCAGTTCAGCTGAGCCAGCCACTCCAGCAAGACGTTCAGTTGGAGCCAGCTGGTTGCCAGCTGCCAACTGACTCCGAACTTCGAGTACCAACAGCAAGTGTGCTTTCCTTTTTCAGCTTGCAGACATTGCCTTCTTTGCTTTAGCTCACTTCTTTTCACTAACTTTTTTCACAGCAGATTTTTCACGAACCGATTTCCCTCTCAAAAGAAGGCCCACCTAGAGGAATCTAGATAAACAATACTTTGACAGAGCACTTTTTGAATTAAAGATGGCTTTTTGTAGTAACGTGTCATTTAAACAAGAACAGGAATGTTAATGAACATGCGGTGGTACTTAGTTTCATCTTAGAAAGTACCATATCTGCAGTGATGTGGGAACGGCAGCATTCGACGTCGCGCGACCACGGTCACTGGAAGGCACTGACCGTATATAGTTTTCCCACGGCCGTTGCTTCAGCTCACAAAGTAACTCCTGCCGCGCAAAAACATGGTTTCGTTTCACAGCATGATGGCATAGCTGGTACCCGGCACGCTAGCGTTGGAGCGTCTGCACACATCCGTGTCTATTGCTGAAAATATAAAAAAAGAGACGAGAGACGAGACCCACAAGATGAGAGCGCGAAACGCGAGATGCCGGGAAAACCATGAAAGACCGGGTGGACAATTGATGCACGGTACTTTGTCAGGTGGCCGCTTGCGCCACATATCACACACCTGCTCAATTACAGTACTCAGTTTAGTTTCAGTTTTGAAAGGCGACCTATATTGGTCGTTTGGAGCAGGCTTGGCGCAGATTACCCATATTTTGGCGAAATGTAGCAGGATGTAGCAGGGTTAGCCCCTTGGCGCAGTTTGGTGCAATTGGCGCAGCAATCACATCACTGCAGTTAAAGAATTTACAAGTAACCCGAATCTCGAGCACAATGGTTGGCAATGTGCGGAGGCGTCAAGAACTACCACAGGATCGGAACGACAAGGCGCGGGGGTGCGGAGCGACCCAGTGAAGTGATGAGTGTTGCTGACCAGGCGCCCGGAATTTCGGAGACGCGCGGGAAAGAGAAAGGCAGTCTAGGCTGAGCATCGAAGGGGACCAGACGACTGTCGGACTCCGCAAGGTCTCGCGCGGCTCACAAGATCTGTAAACCGGTCCGTGAATATAATATGTAAATAAATAGCATATATCGATACGTATCCGTCACCTGGGTGTCCCTCCGCCACTACATCTTCGTTGGCCAAGGAGGAAATGGGGTTGCCATTTCCTCCTTTCATCGGCGGCAACCCAACAACGAACCTCAACCTCTCTCGACGACACCAGAGAGAGTATAAAGAACCTTAACTAAAGCTATTTTGAAAATAATAAAAACTAGGTGGCGCTATAGGCATTCCCCTTAGGAAAGTATTCTCCCCTTCCGACTTCATCTTTCCTTCGTTGATCGGAGCGACGAGACGCAAGTTTGATCGCTCTTCGAGCCTTTTCTTTGTTCTCCGGAGACATCAACCGATAGAACTCGGAGAGGCTCACACTTGACAAGGGATTGACCTCGCCTTCCGCGAAGTTTTAAAATAAACTTTCTTGAACCTTTGTCGCACATCCATTATCTGTGCTAGGCCTAAGTTCTCGGGCCACAGCCTCGAACAAAGGCGCTGGAGTTTCAAGAGGCATAAAGGAGTTGCCCGTCCCCGCTTAAGTCCTACAAGCTCCGGCTCAGACGAAGCCGGAAAATTTTCAGGTTCACATATAGGGTCCAATCTCCCGCGACATTCTAGGGGCCCCGGCCTCGAATAAAGGCGGCGGAGTTGAATTGGCTTAAGGACCCATTCCCACTCACGTCCCTACGGGCTCCAGCTCTGGACAGAGGTGGCAATCTCAACTTACATTGGGCGTCCCCGCTCGCATCTTGGGAGCTGCGGCTCCAAACAAAGGGGTGCATTCTTGAACAGCCACAAGGGCCACTCAATAAGCCACACTTAGCACATTTATTCTTCAGGTTTGACAACGGACATCAGTGCGGCTGTAATTGTTTCTGAACCGATATGTGACTTACTTGGGCCCCCTCAGATGTAAACCGCCAAGATCACAGAGCTCCAGCGAACGTTGGCGGGCATCTCTACTTCCGTAGCAGCGCCCACCACCCGCCTCTCTCCCTTGGCCACGAAGGAGGTGAAACTCCAAAACAGCGAATGTAGTGCCATGCCAGACCCGGACCCTTTGAGGTCCGCTGAGGAGCCTCACTCCTGGTTGGAAAGAATGACGGAGGGCCGACCCCTGAAGGTGGATGCTGCCGTCCTGGACTTCCTCCAGGCACACTGGGGCTCCGAGGGGTGCTCTGAGCAGTGCAGGGTGGCCTTGAAAAGCTTCCCGCAACTGCAGTTCCCCTTCACCACAGTGCCGGAGTTGAATCCGGAAATGAAGGCCCTGCCGAAGGAGAGGAGCCGCCGCCCAGAGGATGGCTCGGAAGTGCTTGCAAACATCACGGCGCGGGACCAGGTGCTCAGAGAAGGCCAAGGCACAGTTGCTACAACTATGGGGCCACTAGTAGGCCTTTTAGAGATCTCGGCCTCTCGGAGGAGGTCATCGACAGGAGAATGGTGGCGGACCACGGAGAATGCGTCGCTCACTTGCGAGCGCCAGGAGGGGGTGATCGCACGAGTCGCCCCAGACCTCTGCCAGATGGTAGCCCATGACGGCGGGGATGATGGATCCCCCTTGCTGTTCAGGGAGGGCTTCTTTAGGCAGCTCCGAACGAGACCCCCAAGGTCCTCCGGGAAGTCCGTTAACCGCCTCCTCCCGCCGCAGAGCCGGCAGCCAAGAGGCCCTGCAGCTCGGCTGCCCCAGGAACCAGCGCCTACAGCCAGAGTGGGGGCCAGCAGCACTTTCAAAGGTGGACCCCTTCCCGAGGCTACACGAGGGGGCCTACCTCAACCGAGGACATTGAGGCAAGTGTAAACCTGCACCTCTTAGCATTACCGCCCGCAGGCCGACTGGCATATTGCCGCGAGGCGGGGAGGTTACTCACCCACGATGCACGGATCCTTCAGAAAATACAGGGGTACAAGCTCGAGTTTACACAGGTACCAGCAATTCAAGGGTTGCACAGCGTGCCGACCCGAGGGCAGTCAAATCAGGTCCAGGAGGCAATGTACGAGCTGGTCAAAAAGGAGCAGTCTCTCGGGTATCGCCTTCCGAAGTGAAGTTCGTCTCCCCTTCTTTGTAGTACCAAAGGAAAACAAGGTGCGCCCTATCCTACATCTCCGACAACTAAACAAATCAAGGGAACACAACCACTTCAAGATGGAAGGCTGGCACTCGGTGAGGGATCTTATAAACAGGGCAACTTCATGATACGTATCGACCTGACGGACGCATACCTGTCGGTCACAATCTGCCACCAGGACCTAAATGCTTGGTGCTCCTTTGTGCAGTAAGTGCACAAAGAAGCACCAAACACTGTTTCTGACATGTACAACGGTGTCGTCTACCGAATACCCCTATCTTGTGGAAGATCCTATGTCGGTCAGACAGGAAGGTGTTTGAACGACAGGCTGAAAGAGCGCGCTACTCACTTAAAGCAACAGTAGGGGGACTTTTACTGCTACATTGCAGAGATTGCTCTTGTCTCCCCTCTTCTGGTGATGTTACTGTTGCGGGCAGACACCGGGAAAAAATGACTCAAGAGATAATTGAAGCGTTCATTATCTCCTCAATGTCAGACAGATGTATCAGTGAGCCATCGGTGGCGTTATCTGAGAGGGAGGTACAGTATCTGCAGTCAAACATGAGGTGTGAAGTTTTGAGGCGATGTATCTGCACATCTCGTCGCCTGGTGGGCGTGTGTTTTAATCTTTATGTGTGTAATTTGTTTAACAAATTTCTTTGGTTCACTTTTTTTTTCAATAAACTTCAGTTGCGAGTCAGCCGTTGTCCTGTCTTATTATTTACCCGTTCTTTGTCCCTGTTTATCTGAGGCTGTTTTTCATCATGTTTCATTTCAACTCCTATAGCAGATAGATTTGGCAGACCTAATAAATGGCCTTTGAATGGAGATGCAAAACTTGGATACATTGCACCTGGACGCTGCTGACATAAATTAGTTGCTGATCGATGTGCCTCCATAGGGCAGTTCAGAAGTTTGTATGTATTGCTTTTAAAAGCTTCCCCTAAACTTTGAATGGAGCATTGTATTGTCAGTTGAGAAAGAGAAACGATGCTTTGTTTTTCACCTTTTATATTTCTACACAACCAAAACTGTAAAGAAATGAAAAACTTGGGAGAAATCTGATAATTTATGCGTGCACTGCTCCCCCCCCCCCCAGAAAAAAAAAAGTCACAGCATATCCACGTGGTGAATGATGATGAGTGGGCGAAGCTCCGGAGTGAATCGTCGGTAAACCAGCGATTCTTCCGTGTTCGCCCACTCATCGCCATGTAAAGACGTGAGAAACTGTGCGTGTGTGTATACAAAACGAAACGTCTAGAAAGTCTCGCTTAAACCTCGTGTCGGCACCTTCGGGCTGAGCTCGCCTGATGCGTTTTGCAGACGACTCACGAGCTCTCGCTGCATCGGGGTCTGCCTGCCGATACGCGCGCTTTCTCGCAGCTTCCAGTTTCCTGACGTTCTGCAGATCCTCTTGGCGCCGCTGCCGTGCCGCTTCGGCTTCCCGCTCTCGTACGGCCGGATCTTGGCGGCGTCGCCGAGCAGACTGACGACGCGATTCGGCTTCCCGCTCTCGCACGGCCGGATCTTGGCGGCGTCGCCGAGCAGCCTGACGACACGCTTCGGCCTCTCGCTCTCGCACGGCCGGATTCTGTCTGCGAGCGCGCGCTGCCGCCGCCTTGCGCGCTCGCCGTTCCGCAGCCTTGTCTACTGCCTCCATTCAGCTAAACTACGAGCAGCGCCAAGAGCGAGTGCCTTCTATGGCATGCGCTAAGCGCCATCTGTCATCTCTACATAAAGTTAATTCCGGAACACGCCATCTCTTGAGCCATTCATAAACTAAACCTCGAAGTGGCTACATACCCACAAAGGAGGGACAGACCCACGCCTTAAGGAGCTTCTTCCCTAAAATATACTTTACGCTTTTTTTTTTACTGCAGTTTGCAAAAGATCCCTTTTCTTATTGTTGAGCACGATATAATCACTTACAAAATGCCATAGGTAATAAAACCCTATTTTATTTCAGATCTGTAATGTTCAGCGTGGTAAACTTTACAGGCACCGACCATGTTGCCCTCGATGCCAATGACGTGGGTTTTAAACGGGTGCAATCAGTGGCCCGCTTATAGGAATCCAGCCCGTTTTACAAAGGCAGTAAAGAACTGCGAGCAAATGACTGGAAGACCTTCAACAGCCGTATTCTCTGCGATACTGGCAAATGTGTAGCAGTTGTGAAGTACTGTATGACAAGTCATAATTCCTTTTGTTTTGACTTGAGCAGTGCTCTTTTTGCGTTGTGTTGGCATGCACCTGAATGTGTTAACCCTGGCTTCAAAATTTTCTAGAAAAACTGGCTTCTGCACGTACCAAGCTCAAAATTTTATTAAATGCCTACTCTGGTGTCTGTTTTATTATAAGAAATACATCGAGGCATGACTATGCATTTGTGAAAATTTAAAACATATTAGAGACTTTAAATGACAGACAAATGTGCAGGAATTTGAATGCCAACTGGCACAAATGGTACAATTGAAAAACTGCAACAGATTGAAAAAAGTTTTATGTAACGTAACTTTCATCTGAAATAATTATAGAGAAAGTTGTAACGTGGAAAAAAAATGAGGCAAAATGGAGCTGCCCAAACTTGCCACAGACGCTTCGCTCACCTGTGCTGTTAGCTTTTAAAAGGCTGAACGAAAATAAAGATATCCACAAAGCATTCTGAAAACGTTGAAATATGATCAATATTATCGTAACTGATAATCTCACACCTGCATTCTCAGAGGATGGTTATATTTTTTTGTTCTAAATGCATGATTCTGGCGAGCACTTCAAAATCGGCCATCGAGGAGCGCTATGCGTGTCGAGAGACCCGTCACGCTCGTGACATTGGCAGCCCGTGCACAGCCAAGTGTGCCGTAGTTACAAGCTTTATCACTTGGTGGTGCCAACTGGTTACAGTCACGATTAGTTTAAATTTCCCGAGGACTGTACTTCCGAAACTGCACATCCAGGCACTATGGCCACTACAGAAGTCATCTCTTTCCGGCTCAACGTGTCAACAAGGTCATGATCGCAAGAGTGCCAAGACTTCGCGATCGCATTCGGGCTTTAATAATATTGCCGTGCGCAGGGCCAAACAAGCAACGCTCGGTCACGGAATCCTAGAAGACTCGCGGTTATTCTTACTTAGGGTGCAACTTCGTACCGTACTTGGGGCTTCATAATAAAGATTAAAGGTAATGAGAAATCAAACGACAATACGCCGACTTCGAGGCCTGTTGTCATTCTACATATGCACAATGTCACGCACAATCTAAAAGAGGTAGAGTGGGGGAATAGAACAACGTCGGAGATCCAGGGCCCAGATGCTCCTCTGAGTTTTGTTCCTTCTTTAGGTCTGAGGTGTTCTGAACTGAAACCGACTAGCATTTCTTCCAAATTTCCGGGGTCCAGCACGGGGCCCCCTGGGGCCTTGGGCTCCAGCCCGCTTACTCCGTACCTTAATCTGGCCCTGGGAGAGAGGGAGGCCTTGAGCCAAATGCACAGGGGCTCGCATATTCCCCAGCACCCCCTGGAAAATGTCAGCGGGTGCTCAAGCCCACGTTTTCCCCCGGGGTCCCTGATTGTATACCGCTTCCTTTCAGATAATGTTTCATGTTGTTAACTTCATGGAGGACAATACTTTGTCAGTAATCCGATCAAATTGGTTGGAAGGTGACCCCACAGCTTAGCCACCCTATAGAGGCACCAGGCTGAAAAAGGCCAGCACCAGGCTGAAAAAGGCTGACTCTAATGCTCCACGTGATCCAAACAGCCAGGACAAGTTTTGGAAGATTTGTCCCGTCATTGAAGCAGTCAGGCAGCTATGTTTGCTGCTGGAGCCTCTCGAGCATAACAGCATGAATGAACAGATGATTGCATTTATGGGTCGCGTTGCAGCGAAGCAATTCCTCAAACGAAAACCAAACCCAGAAGGTTCCGACTGCCTCGCACATGACTATGAGCCATACCAAGGCAAAGGCACTGGTGTGAGCGTGCAGCATTCCCCCTAAGACTTGGTGGCTCCGTTGTGATGCGACTTGTCCAGACAATGTCGCAAGGAAAAAATCTAAAGTGCTTCATGGACAACTACTTCTCATCAGTGAAGCTTTTTCTTAAACTGAAGGACATAGGGATTTTGGCCAGCGGCACAGTTAGAGCGGAACCGCTTGCATGGATGCCAGCTGAAGACCAAAAAACAGATGAAGAAAGAAGGCAGAGGATGCACTGATCACAAAGTTTCTGAGGAAGGAAACATTGTGCTGGTCCGTTGGCAAGGCAATAGGCGTGGTCAACATGGCCTCAACAGATGAAAGAACTGGAAATGCCGGCAAGGTGAAGAGGTGAAGCGGGTCCACGAAAACGCACATTGACATAGACTGCCCTGAGGTTATTCTTCAGTAGAACAAGTACATGGGAGGAGTCGACAAACTTGACTTCGTGATGTCGTTCTACACTATGCGGACGAAAACAAATAAATGAACCGTAAGAGTAATATCTCACTTCGCCTCTTTCTCTTTGGCAAACACTTGGCTGGAGTATGTAAGAGATGGGGATAAGGAAAGGCTGCTCAAAAAGAACACTATGGACATGCCGGCATTCCAGATAGATGCTGCCCATAGCCTAATAACATGCAACAAGACGGCCCAAAAGAAGCGCAGTCGGCCAAACAATGAACGTCCCCAGCCGGTGGCAAAGAAGGCTCACAACGCCGAGCCACTACCCACGAATACAGTCCGGTACGATGGCCGCTATCACTGGCCAGAACACGTCAGCATGCCGTTTGCCCAACGGTGCAGACGAGAAGACTGCAGCTCAAAAAGCCGAATTCGCTGCAAGAAGTGGGGCATTTTCCTTTGTTTGTCGGCGCAGAAGAACTGTTTGTTCCTGTTTCATATGAAGGAGACTGGCAGATCTAGGGGTCGAAATTTCTAGACGAAACACCCTTTTTTTTTATTTCTCTCACAAGAATGTGTCAAGAAAATGTGGAGTAAGCTGTTTGAAATATCTGAAATAATTTTCCTACTTGGAGCGAACTGTGCACAATTGTGGACGCAATAAAAACCTAAAAAAGAATCTTTTTTTGACACTACATTTAGTTTTTAGGTCTTTTTTTCGCTTCTATAAATAGGTTCAAAATTATTTTTCCAGTAAAAATTAATTCCCACCTGAAGGAGATAATGGCATACCAAAAGAAAAGCAATCTGACGGAACAACGCTGCTAAAGCCGTCCGTGCGAGGCTGGCCGCCAGCCAAATTTTCACCGCATCCCCGTCTGCAACCGGGACTGCTGTGCAAACTGAAGGTCCCACAATGCATCCCGGCAGCTACATGACCGATCCAAAAAAGCGCCTTATAAGTTTATTGTGTTAAAATAGTTTGTACTTACAGTGTGATTAGTACTTACAGTTTGATTACAAGATTACTTCAGTACCTACAGTGTGAATACAAGAGTTCAGGTACCACCATCCCACTGGTACGTCAACAAGGTGTCCTTCTTGATGTGCCAGTGGCGGATGCGGACATTGACATCTGCCACCGTGTCGCCACTTTTATGCCAGATCAAAAGAACATAATTGTTTGCTTCGTCCAGCGCTCAAAAATTAACAAAATTTTGGAAAAGGCCAAGAAAACACAGACCATTACTGCATCCCTCGAGTTTGGCAAACGAACACTTAACAGGCTTGAACAAGAAACTGCTGGGAACGCCTATCACGCAGAAAAGAAGGGTTGGGTGGAAGTTTGTGTGGTGCTCTGGTGGCAAAATATTTGCACCTAAGAATGAGACGTCAGATGTACTTAAAATTACTTGGCCTGGGTGATGTTTGAGAAAATTAGGAATTAGCGTAGAATATTTCGATCACTGCTGTATTTTTGTATAGCTTCACAATTCTCGATAGCGGTGCATGTTCAAAACGAATTTGAAGCAAATAGTTTTTTTTTTGGTTGAATATTTTTGAATTTAATATTGTTAATATTTTCTACAAGCCCTTCACTACTGTACCATACTAAAATAGAAACCCTGCAGGTTGTTGCCAAGACTTCATTTGTACTCTCCTAAGCTCTTATTTTAATAGGTAACTCATATCTATAAACTGTGGCATCTCAACAAGAAATTTGCCGCAGATATTCTAATCGAGGGGATTTTTAATTCTGCTTGCTAAATGCAAATATTTTGTGTTCAATATAAAATATGAAAAAAAGGAGCATGAATGATGAATGTATGTTCTCAAGACATCTCTGCCTAACCCAGACATTGTTTCTCAAAATTAATGAACTTCTAATTGCAAGTTTCAGAATGTGTCCAAATTTGTGCGTGTCAAAGAAATAGCATCGTCGTCGTGCGCCAATCCAGACAAGGTCTAGGCTTGGCGCATGCGCACTGGTGACGACGCTATTTTTGCTTGCGCAAAGCTTTTGGGTACTGTATTCTAAAATTGCCTAATACTATTACTTAAGGTATTCACTATCGAACTTGATCACATCGGCGGTGCTCGTGAATGCAAGTGACAACCTAGCTCTTCATAATCTACATCTTTTTGTGTCTAGATATTTCACTTTTTTATGCGAAAATGTTTTTGTATTCCTTTATACATGAACTTATCTCTGTTACGTCACGGCGCGGTGGTGGCGCGTCGGGCGCACATCCGGTCTGGGGCTGTGGGCGGAAGCCCCCATGTGAGACGTGTATTCCTGCGTTGTTTTGAAAGGAACCAGACAAAAACCTGCCTTCTCGTCAAAACGCTGCGACTGGGGCTGTACCAAAAGGGTCGAGAAAGGTTTGAAGGTCAGTTTTAATGTGCTCGGTTCGTCCGAGAACGTGGATATGTGCCGTGAAAAGGGAAAACCAGACGCCGTCGGACAACGATTGCTTGGGCGGGAAGCACTATGGGTTGAATTCACGGATACTGGTGGTCATCAGATTTATTTGTTTGTTCCAACATGAATGCCAGAAAACCGTCAAGTTGTGCCGACCACCTGCAGACTACGTTTAGTGCGTCTTCAAGATCAAACGGCCGCCTGATCGTTCAAACTGTCGTCTGCTGTTTCAAACGTTTCTGCTTGTCGTCTGCTCTTTTAGATGACACCGGCCCGTAGACCAAATGCTGGCACAGTACTTGCGATAAGAAGTAAGTGCAGGCCTCAAAAGACTTAAGATTGAAGGTTGGTAAGCAGGCTCAATGTAAACCGTAGATATTTGGTCATTTGGTCCGATTCTGCTTGCGATTTTCAGTATCGACGTCGACCATCTCAGCTACGGTTGACGCTTTTGCAGCCCGAGCGAAGTCGCAACTGAAAATTGCAAGTGAAATCTCATCATGCGAATCAGGCTTTAGCGTACATTTTGCGGCGTCCACGCGGAATGAATCGCCGCATGTCACATTATTCACGCGAAGTTTTGCGGTGTAATGAGCCTCGGTAATTTCGCTAAGGCCGCTCAAGTAGTCGGGCATGGCCAGGAAGACGTAGAATCAACAATTCGAATGCGAAAAAGGGCAGAGGGACTCACACCGACGCCGACATCGTATTTCAACGGTTTGTTTATGGGCAAAGGCAAGCTTCTTGCCCACACTCCATCGCGCATGCGCGGCGCCGGTGGCGTCCGCTGTGGGCGCTCCGGTTTGTTTGTAAACATCAGTTGGTGTATACTATAAATTAGGGGATGACATGTAAAATATCAAGCAAATAAAAAATGTCAACCATTTACCCACTATTCAATCTCATCTTAAATGACCCAATACCATGGTGTTAAGTGAGTTCAGCCTTCAGTTGTGTGGTGTAAACATCACCCAGTGTATGGTGGCATTACAAATACCAGAGTCACCACTTGCGCGAAGGCATAACGCTGATCCAATGACGCAGCCTAGCTTTCTGCTTCTTCGTCCCTTTATCATTTCCTTTTTAGACACAGCCTGCTATTGTTTTGCCCTCGCCATGCCCACCATCAATTGGGGCATAAAATTCCTAACGTCTCCTGTGAATATGTTCGTCATACCTTACAATAAAACACAGATACTACGAGCCACACAAGTCAATTCAATGTCGTGACCTCGGAGAGGGGTGCTGTAACGCGTTGTCACTTGATGCGCTCAATTGCCCGAGACAGCTTGCAACGGCCGCTACAATCCATTGCACTTACAAACGAAGTATAGTGATGTCTAGATAAATTAATTGAATCATTTTGTCAACAGGCTACACACATTAAAATACTACCCTGAGAAATTAGCACAGTTGAGAGCTATCAACCAAACACAGCACCCCGAGGACTGATGCACCACGAAGTTCAGTTTTCATAGGCACCACCAGCCACATCACAAATAAAATTTAAAAAAACTCCAATTTTTTTGTATAATGCTTTGTGGTGCCTGGGAGATAATGCGACCAACTATGGCCACTGTGGATATGGTGCTAGAGTAACCACTAGTTGTTGAGAGAGCGCCTCCAACAGTAATTGACTACAACAGGCCTGGCAACACTCTCATTTCTTTATTTTAAAACAATAAAATACAACATGTCTTGGTAGATTCTGAATTACATGTTTCTAAATGTTCATCAGGGAAAATTAAAAAAAAAAGATGGATGACAATTTTTTTTAATTGTTACAAAAAAATTGTTTTACTTTTTCTATATTTAGAAAACTTTCGGGCATGCATAAAACTATTTACGTTGTAGGAAGTTTTATTACCCTGTGGGGCTCAAAGTTGTGTCTACGCGCAATTGGGAAAATCCTAATTCCACCTCTTCAGACGCAATTTATTTTAACAAAAACATGGAAGGTTTTTTTGCAAAAGCAAGGTCCATTCCATTGCATGGACATATTTTGCTACCTCCTATAAAAATTCAATTGAAAACAAAAAATAGGTACAACATGACCGTCCTATCTGAACTTGTTGCCCCTGTTCGTTTAGACCCTACACATTGTTCGGTTCCCAGTTTCACCATTCTTGGGTCAGGCTCTGTTGATGCACTGTTTAGTTAAATTAAACTATTATTGCTACATAAAAGTTTTATGTGTCTGTGCTTTGTAGCCACATGTCTATATTTCCCGTTTACAGTCACCTGCGGCTCACCCGCACAGTGTCGCTTGCTCCCGTGCTGCTACAAGCCGTGCCTTCATAGTGCCTTGTTCGGAAGACTTCAATGTCATGGGTGCCTTGTGACCACGGCTTCTAGAAAAAAACCAACAAACACATAATTAATTGCATGCACTCAGAACACCAAAGAGCAAAATCAAAGCTCTGGGTATCTACTGCCTGTCAAGAATATCAACGTAACTGTGCTTTACTGCACATACTATATACTCTGTGCATTAGTCGTAACATAGGAAAGAGAGCAGATGCTGTACAGAGATGTTGTCCACCTAAAGTAGGTTTGAAGTATGTCCCTTACATCTATCACTTGCTTCATGCACACTAAGCATGTTATGTACGAACGAAGATTGAATGTGATATGTAGTCAATTTTCGTGCAAAGGACATAATCAAACAATCACGTGCCTCCATCAAGTGGCAAATTTCAATGTAAGCTCTGCACGGTAAATATATATGTCTCGTGTGGTTGAAATTAATCACAGGAGCTCACTCTTATGAAACCTTGGTGACCAATGAGTTATTGCACAACTTCAGGTTGTCGGAGCCATGCAGCTTACTCCCCCTTACGTATCATTGCGCAGCATGTTACTAACATGACAGCCTCCTTGTCAACACTAAACTCATTTTCCTCTCTTGAGGTTTTTTGGCAATGCTTATTCCACAACCTACAGCCCTGAAACTTGAATCTCCATCATACTGAGGGCCATATCACTCAGCTTGCCTCTACCACATTCTAAAGGCTGCAACCACAGAGGCATAACATAAACAGATGCAGTGTCTATTACACCAAAAAATATTGAATGGTTCAGATTGCACTCCTGCATCAAGACCCATTTTAAAAAATTCTGGAAGTCCACACAAGGCACACTAGATCTTGTAAAAAGGTACAGTAGCACAGCCAAAAATAATTACGTCCCTCCTCACCCCTCCCAATATTAATTAGCACAGTACACTGTGTAATAATTAATAACGGTATTTTCCACTTACAGTATGGGTGCATGTTCTGGTGTAAGTCATCTCACCAGTAATAGGCAAAATAAAATTGCCCATAAAACTGCATATTGAGTGGAACCTTGATTATGCATTTCCAGTTTATGCAACTTCCTGCATTTTACTATACATTCGCGCGGGAATGTCAAAGTGCTGTAATATCGCCTTTTTGGATCATACGACTCCGGGTTCTTTATTTGACACTTTTGCGAGTTCCCATAAATGTTGTATAATCAAGGTTCCACTGCATATGGCCTAAACTTCTTAGGGGGGGGGTACTGAAGTTTCATAAGTAAAGCACTGCGGATTCGCGAAAAGCCCAAGAATCATCCACGGTTATCTGCAGTGAACTGGCAGATGCGGATAAAAGTAGATAAGATTTGGCGGATTGTGAATTGGATGCAGATGTCATGGGCTACAGGTGTGGATATCCGTGGGTCCGGATCTATATTTTTTGTCAAGCCGGCCCTCAAGCGTGTGTGATCGCAGAGCGTAGGGAATAAATGAGCGATGCTACAAAGTGCATTATGAAATGTTTAGTGGGAAAAAAATTACTCTCTTAGAAAAGGAGTGCCAATTGGGGAGAAATTGTTTCTTTACACTAAGACCTGAGTCTCATCAGAGATCGGTTTAGAGCGTTCTGCGTCACCAAATCTGCTGCCCCTACAAGAAATAAAGAATGTAGGGGCATCAATCGTCTTGGGAAACTGTGTTTTTGTCTAGCACAAAAAGAGTGGAAAACATTCTTCGAGCAAAGGAAACTCAAAACGTACAAGCCACAAAAAAGTAGAAGCCCCCAGTCGTGTAATCGCGTCTTACCACGCATGTACCAGTGCTTCACTGCGGAGAGTGACCTCTTTTTGTCGCACACTTTTTTATTGTTTAACTTAAAAAACCAATGAAAAGAAAAAAAAAGTTTTGAACAGCCTAGGAGGGACACGCATGTCAAAAAATAAATTTTATGTGAAAAAAAAATGTTTATAGGCCAATCCACATGTATAGCACAGAGCTGATGAACCTAATTTAGCACTAATTCACCACTGTATCAGTGTCGTAGGACACAAACAAAGCACAATGTCAGCACTGCATAAACAAGATCAGCATTATTTCCAGCTCTTGACTAATAGCCCTGACGTAGAGCTGTGGTTGTATGTGTAAACAGGCCTTACATAATATTTTTTTTCATTATTGCCTTGAGGGTTTTACAACTGGGCATTACACAAGGGATAGGCTGCTGATATTAGCGATAGCAAATAAGTGACCATTACACTCAACAAGAAAAGTCATGCAGTGTTCTAAAACATAAGAACTCAGGAGCCACATTATAAAAGAATGGTCGTTATCTTTCGGTTTTTGTTTTACATCCTCTTCCTTCCCTTCTTCTCTTACTTCAGTCCTTGTCTTCTTCGGTCTCCTAACACTTCCACACTTTGAGACTCATACCTCCTGGGATGATAAAGTAAAATGTTGCCAATTGCGGCAAACTTGAGTTGGCATCACTTTTTCGATATCCAATGGTCTTCAAAATGCCTTGCTGGCTGGACATCTCGATAACGCGAAAAGGGCCAAGGAAGTAGGAGTTTATCCCTAGGAGGCCTTGACAAACTAAGACCAAGTCATTCAGCTGCACGTTGGGTATCTGGCTGCCGTGGCGAGCCTCAAAGTTTTTCTTCATGCTGCTTCGATACTTGAACACTTTGTCCGCTGTTTTCTTTCGTTCCCTCAGCTCCAGTTTCTCCGAAATTCTCAACTGGTGGTCCGCTGGCAATTTAGGAGCTTCTCCAAAGACCGCATAATATGGACTGCACCCAAGAGCGGCAGTACGCGAACGTTGTGATGTGCCACTTCTGCCGTGAGGCAACGTTTCCATCCGCCTTTGAAGGTTGGACACACTATCATGTATTGTTTGAGGTCTCGGATGACCCTCTCTGCCATGCCATTGGCTGCTGGATGGTATGAAGATGACCGTTGCAAGATAATTCTGTACTGTAGAGCCCAGTCCCAGAGGCGTTTGCTTACAAAGGCAGGTAGGTCCGTTGTCAGAAATGACGGTCCGCCCATTTTTAATACATCCCGCTCCAAAAGACGTATTACACTATTTGCATCGTCCTTTCCAGGACGAGCGGCGCCCTTCGTGTGCACTAGTTGATGCAGGTCAAAAGTGCTAGAGTTTTTTAGTTTAGAGAAATCCAGATGAACAGTCTCGAAGGGTCTTCCGGGGCGTTTTGGAAGAACCATTTCGTTAGTTCGCGGACAGCACTCAGCTTTATGGAGTTGGCATTGGTTGCAAGTTGTAACATACTTCCAGACGTCCTCCTTCATGTGGTTCCATCTGAACCTTTGTACCACTTTGTTGTAAGTGCACCAAAAACCATAATGTCTGCCTGCATCTGGAGTATCTTGATACAGCTGCAGCACTTTATGGATGAGTGTCCCAGGAATAATGTATTTGCCGTCTTCGAATTGGAGATCTTGTGTTCCTTCAGATACTTTTTGAAGATTAGCCTGCTCGAATGGGAGGTCTACAGCCAGCCGGGACAATGCATCTGCGTCAGCCAGAATGTTTGCAAGGCGATGGTTTACTTAAAACTCAAACTGTTGCAGTTTGTTTATCCATCTTGCCAGCTTCACTTTTGCTTCCTTCAAACCAAGAAGGTAGGTCAGCGCTTGACGGTCGGTGTAAACATTGAAATTCTTTCCATCAAGGTAAGTATGAAAATATTAAATTGCCATTAACAAAGCCAGTGCTTTTTCCTCAGTGGCTGTGTAGTTGATCTGTGTTTCCGAGAAGGTGAAGAGTTGTATCCGATAACCTTGATTTGTTGATTCTGGGGTAGAGTGGTGTCTCTATGATACAGCACAGCTCCTGTTACATAGTGTGAGGCATCGGTATTCAGTTCAAAGGGTAGTTTGATACCTGGTAGGGTCAGCACGAGATCACTGGAAATACTGGTGATCAGATATTGGTATGCAATCTTGCACTGGTTAGCCCATTCAAATGGTCTTTCTTGGTGAGTCCCATGAGGCATTTCACTTCTCTGGAGTAGCCCTTTATGAACGCCCGAAAACGACCAGCCAGGCCGAGGAAACCTCGCACGGAATGAACGTTATATGGCCTCATAAACTTGGATATGCAATCGATGGATTCCTGCTTCGTCGTCTTTGTGAAGCCATCAAACGTACGACCAAGGAAGATGACCTTGTGCTGAAAGTACTCGCTTTGCTTAGCATTAATTATAGAGCGCAGCTCTTAGGCGCCCGTTTCCGGCTTGAGCGGCGTCGCCGTAACCGCGCGGTGCATGATGGGTAAATTTCCCCGCTAAATTTAACGGAAAATTTTCCCCGCTAAATCTAGCGGAAAATTTTCCCCGCTAAATCTAGTGGAAAATTTTCCCCGCTAAATCTAGTGAAAATTTTCCCCCGTTAAATCTAGCGGAAAATTTTTCCCGCTAAATTTAGCAGAAAATTTTCGCCGCTAGATTTAGCGGAAAATTTTCTCCGCCCCCACCCCTCGAGGTCATGTGACCCCCAGGCCATGTGACCCCCGCCATCCCCCCCCCGTGCCTTCCCCTTCTCCTGAAGAGCTGCGCTCTAATTCGGCTAACAGGGAGTTGTAAACGGCTTTCATTTTTTAAATGCGCAGCCAAAGCTTTAAGAACCCTTGTGAGCTGTTCTATGTGTTCTTCGGCGGTCCTCAGGCAGACGGATAACGTCATCAATGTAGACAGTGCAGAACACTCCTATGAAGTGCTTCAAGACCTGATTCATCATTTTCTGAAACCAGACTGGAGAGTCTTTCCACCAGAACTACAGCCGGCTGTACTCGTATATGTCGAATGGAATCACGAAAGATATGTACTTGTATTCTTCCTGTAATGAGATTGGCCAGGAGCCTTTGCATATGGCGATGAGCGAAAACATCTTATAGCCGTCAGTCTCGTCGATGATGGCTTCGATTTGTGGCATAGGAAACGAAAATAAATGTTTGTTGGGTGATAATTCTGTAATCCGTGTACAGATGAAACGACCCATCCTCTTTCGGAACAATAATAACTGGTGATGTGAAACTTGTAGTAGATGGGTTATTTTTTTTCGCGTCTAGCATCTTCTGCAGCTTCGACTTTAGCCACACCTTCCTCTCTCTTGACATGTTGTAGGGTTTCCTCAGGACAACCATTATGACCCTTAGCTTAAAAGGTACATCGATTGCTGTAGTCACTTCTGGAAAATCTCCAAAACATTCGAGTTCCCGGTACATCTGTGTGACCTCCTCCGCTAATTTGTGTTTTCGGAGAGCTCTTCCTGGAGTCGGCTGTGCATCTCTGAAGACTTGCGCTTTGTCAATGCTGACCTCTCCAGTCCAGTAGATGTTCAAACAAAGCTGCTCAATGACTGGTCAAGGCAACAGGAGTTGATAGTCTTCACAGTGTTTTTGGCATGCAATAAATACGAAATACCAATACTAATAGGCAACATTCTGCATCACCAGTGCATTGACTTTGGCATGGTTTTCTTGATAGATGATGATAATTTCTGCCCGTTTTCAGTGCACCAGCTTTTCACCATTGTAGCCCTGCACCTCAGTGTGTTCATCAGATATGTCGGCATCCTTGACTTGGTCCACGTTAATTACAGCGACAGTTGCTCGACTGTCGACTACATCTTCAAGCTTGTTCCCATTTACGTCGACCAAGATATAAAGGTTAACAATGTTCAAGGAAACACTCTTTCTTGGCGTCATTGGTCAGATACCGAAACCCTCTTTTATTAGTTTTTTGCATCGCAATCTTCTCCCCTGGCCTCTTCGACGTTGCCCTCTTGGGACATGTTGACGGTGTTGGGAGTGGTCTCCTTTTGTATTCAATCATTTGGGGGAGTACTTCATCCAAATGGTCTAGTGGACCTGGCGACAGAGCTTCCAGTGCTTTTGTGTGATGGCACGCTGGGCTTTGGTGGAACTGAGCAGTTAAAAAAACTTTCCACCGCTTGTGTGTGTTGGCTAATTCAGACAGTTGTTGCATACATCTTGGCAGTTATGCCAAGATGTATGCACCCATCTGGTCCTTCGTCATCCCATGAATGATTAAAGGAACCAGCGAGAGCTTTGAATCTGAAAGCAGCAGAAGTATCCTCTTCTCAAAAAGTATGGCATTGCAGTCCCCTCTTTGTACTTGTAGGCTATTGCTCGATCCCATGCTTGTAGCTTCTCACCGAAAGAGGAAAGAAAATTGTCTCATCATTCCTGCCATGACTTATGCTCGTGCAAAAGCACGCGAAGCTCGTACTACTTTTTGGCCATGCCATCAAGAAAGAGACACAAGTTCTTTGTCGTCGTCTGTCTGCCAGTTGTTATGCCCGCAGGCATACTCATAGAAATTAATCCAGCATTCTGGGTTGCTAGAAGCTCCGTCAAAGATGTCGGGCTTCACCATCTTAAAACGTGGCTTGTTCGCCGCTTGCATTGTCAAAGCAATTGTCTGAAGTAGTTTGAATTGGTGGACCATCTGTTGTTGTAATCCAAGCATCCTTGCAAGTAGAAGGCCTGCATCTTCAGACTGCAGGTTTGCTGGCTTCGGTCAAGTAGTTTCCAAGATGAACTTCTGATAATCTGACAGTTTCATGTTTATCTTGACCTTGACTTTTTCTAAAACATCTTTCAGGCTTCGGCCGGACTGGTCAACTAGAAATTGAATGAAGGTGCTGGTGCTTACCGCTAGCGGTAACGCGACGGGCTCTTCATCTTGCGGCTGACATTTCATGGAATGTATAACTCCCCTGTCGTCGCTTTCAACTTCGAAGGTCACCCCTTCAACTTACTGCAATCCTGTCGGCTGTGCCATTTTGTAGTGTTCCAAAACATTAAAACTCGGGAGCCACATTATAAAAGAATGGTCGCCATCTTTTGGATTTTATATCTTCTTCCTTCTGTTCTTCTCATACTGCACTCCTCGTCTTCTTCGGTCTCCTTACAACTCATACACTCAAGAATGGTATACACAGATAAAAAAGTAAGGAGAGACATGGCCTGGGAGGGTCAACTTTC
>JAZHYW010009394.1:0-14778 GCA_037355805.1 Ixodes ricinus | reverse complement strand
ATATATATTCTTGTTGGGGTTTTTGTTTTCTGACGGGCTCAAAGAAAACAGGGGACCCGCAATATTTGGAGTCCCAGACGCGACGACAGTTACAGTGATGTGATTGGCTTTGGCGCACGTTTCGGAGCAACCAAAACAGTGTTTTTGAGCAGCAAATGTGGTCTTTGGAGCAACCAAAACAGTGTTTTGGAGCAGCAAAAGCGGCTTTTAGAGCAGCCAAGACAGTGTTTCGGAGCAGCAAAAGTGGATTTTGGAGCAGATACTCTTAGGAAAATAAAAATATTTGTTTTAAGGGCTGTACAAACAAAGGGCACATTGTGTTGTGTTGTGTTGTGTTTGATGTGACATGTTGTGACGGTACTGCTGCTTCTGTTTTTACTGCTCAGACATCCCACAAGTGTACAGTGCTGTAGGCATTGCCAAGAAATTTCGAAAAACCGCTTGCCACCGTTTTACTGGTTCCTGACGCGCCGATTTTCGTCAAAAGTAAGCAAACGTGATACAATGAGTTGCATGTGCCCCAGCTGGTGCCTCAATCACGCAATTATGTTCGCATGCCCGTGAGGCCAACTTCGGCAGACTTGCTATTGGGCATGCTTCGTCACGTGAGCGCAGACAACGGCTGTCCGATCGAAACTGAAAACATGCTCCTCAGCTCCATCGCTACCTTATCCCCGAAATTGTACACAAAACGTAACTTTCGAGCATGCGACAAAAACAGTCCGGCAAACAAGGTACAAGCTAAACACACAAGAAATAAAGAACCTGAGTGCATCGATGCAAGACATTGCGAGCCACCCTCAAAACGTTCTTGGAGCACTTCGTGCAACGACTGAACTCGAGACAAGCAAGTGTGCTTTCCTTTTCAGCTTGCAGACATTGCCTTCTTTGCTTTAGCTCACTTCTTTTCACTAACTTTTTTCACAGCAGATTTTTCACGAACCGATTTCCCTCTCAAAAGAAGGCCCACCTAGAGGAATCTAGATAAACAATACTTTGACAGAGCACTTTTGAATTAAAGATGGCTTTTTGTAGTAACGTGTCATTTAAACAAGAACAGGAATGTTAATGAACATGCGGTGGTACTTAGTTTCATCTTAGAAAGTACCATATCTGCAGTGATGTGGGAACGGCAGCATTCGACGTCGCGCGACCACGGTCACTGGAAGGCACTGACCGTATATAGTTTTCCCACGGCCGTTGCTTCAGCTCACAAAGTAACTCCTGCCGCGCAAAAACATGGTTTCGTTTCACAGCATGATGGCATAGCTGGTACCCGGCACGCTAGCGTTGGAGCGTCTGCACACATCCGTGTCTATTGCTGAAAATATAAAAGAGACGAGACCCACAAGATGGAGAGCGCGAAACGCGAGATGCCGGGAAAACCATGAAAGACCGGGTGGACAATTGATGCACGGTACTTTGTCAGGTGGCCGCTTGCGCCACATATCACACACCTGCTCAATTACAGTACTCAGTTTAGTTTCAGTTTTGAAAGGCGACCTATATTGGTCGTTTGGAGCAGGCTTGGCGCAGATTACCCATATTTTGGCGAAATGTAGCAGGGATTAGCCCCTTGGCGCAGTTTGGCGCAATTGGCGCAGCAATCACATCACTGCAGTTAAAGAATTTACAAGTAACCCGAATCTCGAGCACAATGGTTGGCAATGTGCGGAGGCGTCAAGAACTACCACAGGATCGGAACGACAAGGCGCGGGGTGCGGAGCGACCCAGTGAAGTGATGAGTGTTGCTGACCAGGCGCCCGGAATTTCGGAGACGCGCGGGAAAGAGAAAGGCAGTCTAGGCTGAGCATCGAAGGGGACCAGACGCCTGTCGGACTCCGCAAGGTCTCGCGCGGCTCACAAGATCTGTAAACCGGTCCGTGAATATAATATGTAAATAAATAGCATATATCGATACGTATCCGTCACCTGGGTGTCCCTCCGCCACTACATCTTCGTTGGCCAAGGAGGAAATGGGGTTGCCATTTCCTCCTTTCATCGGCGGCAACCCAACAACGAACCTCAACCTCTCTCGACGACACCAGAGAGAGTATAAAGAACCTTAACTAAAGCTATTTTGAATATAAAAACTAGGTGGCGCTATAGGCATTCCCCCTTAGGAAAGTATTCTCCCCTTCCGACTTCATCTTTCCTTCGTTGATCGGAGCGACGAGACGCAAGTTTGATCGCTCTTCGAGCCTTTTCTTTGTTCTCCGGAGACATCAACCGATAGAACTCGGAGAGGCTCACACTTGACAAGGGATTGACCTCGCCTTCCGCGAAGTTTTAAAATAAACTTTCTTGAACCTTTGTCGCACATCCATTATCTGTGCTAGGCCTAAGTTCTCGGGCCACAGCCTCGAACAAAGGCGCTGGAGTTTCAAGAGGCATAAAGGAGTTGCCCGTCCCCGCTTAAGTCCTACAAGCTCAGGACGAAGCCGGAAACTTTTCAGGTTCACATATAGGGTCCAATCTCCCGCGACATTCTAGGGGCCTCGAATAAAGGCGGCGGAGTTGAATTGGCTTAAGGACCCATTCCCACTCACGTCCCTACGGGCTCCAGCTCTGGACAGAGGTGGCAATCTCAACTTACATTGGGCGTCCCTGCTCGCATCTTGGGAGCTGCGGCTCCAAACAAAGGGGTGCATTCTTGAACAGCCACAAGGGCCACTCAATAAGCCACACTTAGCACATTTATTCTTCAGGTTTGACAACGGACATCAGTGCGGCTGTAATTGTTTCTGAACCGATATGTGACTTACTTGGGCCCCCTCAGATGTCAACCGCCAAGATCACAGAGCTCCAGCGAACGTTGGCGGGCATCTCTACTTCCATAGCAGCGCCCACCACCCGCCTGTCTCCCTTGGCCACGAAGGAGGTGAAAACTCCAAAACAGCGAATGTAGTGCCATGCCAGACCCGGACCCTTTGAGGTCCGCTGAGGAGCCTCACTCCTGGTTGGAAAGAATGACGGAGGGCCGACCCTGAAGGTGGATGCTGCCGTCCTGGACTTCCTCCAGGCACACTGGGGCTCCGAGGGGTGCTCTGAGCAGTGCAGGGTGGCCTTGAAAAGCTTCCCGCAACTGCAGTTCCCCTTCACCACAGTGCCGGAGTTGAATCCGGAAATGAAGGCCCTGCCGAAGGAGAGGAGCCGCCGCCCAGAGGATGGCTCGGAAGTGCTTGCAAACATCACGGCGCGGGACCAGGTGGTCAGAGAAGGCCAAGGCACAGTTGCTACAACTATGGGGCCACTAGTAGGCCTTTTAGAGATCTCGGCCTCTCGGAGGAGGTCATCGACAGGAGAATGGTGGCGGACCACGGAGAATGCGTCGCTCACTTGCGAGCGCCAGGAGGGGGTGATCGCACGAGTCGCCCCAGACCTCCGCCAGATGGTAGCCCATGACGGCGGGGATGATGGATCCCCCTTGCTGTTCAGGGAGGGCTTCTTTAGGCAGCTCCGAACGAGACCCCCAAGGTCCTCCGGGAAGCCCGTTAACCGCCCCCTCCCGCCGCAGAGCCGGCAGCCAAGAGGCCCTGCAGCTCGGCTGCCCCAGGAACCAGCGCCTACAGCCAGAGTGGGGGCCAGCAGCACTTTCAAAGGTGGACCCCTTCCCGAGGCTACACGAGGGGGGCCTACCTCAACCGAGGACATTGAGGCAAGTGTAAACCTGCACCTCTTAGCATTACCGCCCGCAGGCCGACTGGCATATTGCCGCGAGGCGAGGAGGTTACTCACCCACGATGCACGGATCCTTCAGAAAATACAGGGGTACAAGCTCGAGTTTACACAGGTACCAGCGATTCAAGGGTTGCACAGCGTGCCGACCCGAGGGCAGTCAAATCAGGTCCAGGAGGCAATGTACGAGCTGGTCAAAAAGGAGCAGTCTCTCGGGTATCGCCTTCCGAAGCGAAGTTCGTCTCCCCCTTCTTTGTAGTACCAAAGGAAAACAAGGTGCGCCCTATCCTACATCTCCGACAACTAAACAAATCAAGGGAACACAACCACTTCAAGATGGAAGGCTGGCACTCGGTGAGGGATCTTATAAACAGGGCAACTTCATGATACGTATCGACCTGACGGACGCATACCTGTCGGTCCCAATCTGCCACCAGGACCTAAATCTTGGTGCTCCTTTGTGCACTAAGTGCACAAAGAAGCACCAAACACTGTTTCTGACATGTACAACGGGTGTCGTCTACCGAATACCCCTATCTTGTGGAAGATCCTATGTCGGTCAGACAGGAAGGTGTTTGAACGACAGGCTGAAAGAGCGCGTACTCACTTAAAGCAACAGTAGGGGGACTTTTACTGCTACATTGCAGAGATTGCTCTTTGTCTCCCCTCTTCTGGTGATGTTACTGTTGCGGGCAGACACCGGGAAAAATGACTCAAGAGATAATTGAAGCGTTCATTATCTCCTCAATGTCAGACAGATGTATCAGTGAGCCATCGGTGGCGTTATCTGAGAGGGAGGTACTGTATCTGCAGTCAAACATGAGTGTGAAGTTTTGAGGCGATGTATCTGCACATCTCGTCGCCTGGTGGGCGTGTGTTTTTAATCTTTATGTGTGTAATTTGTTTAACAAATTTCTTTGGTTCACTTTTTTTTCAATAAACTTCAGTTGCGAGTCAGCCGTTGTCCTGTCGTATTATTTACCCGTTCTTTGTCCCTGTTTATCTGAGGCTGTTTTTCATCATGTTTCATTTCAACTCCTATAGCAGATAGATTTGGCAGACCTAATAAATGGCCTTTGAATGGAGATGCAAAACTTGGATACATTGCACCTGGACGCTGCTGACACAAATTAGTTGCTGATCGATGTGCCTCCATAGGGCAGTTCAGAAGTTTGTATGTATTGCTTTTAAAAGCTTCCCTAAACTTTGAATGGAGCATTGTATTGTCAGTTGAGAAAAGAGAAACGATGCTTTGTTTTTCACCTTTTATATTTCTACACAACCAAAACTGTAAAGAAATGAAAAACTTGGGAGAAATCTGATAATTTATGCGTGCACTGCTCCCCCCCCCCCAGAAAAAAATATACTTTACGCTTTTTTTTTACTGCAGTTTGGAAAAAATTTCTTTTCTTATTGTTGAGCACAATATAATCACTTGCAAAATGCCATAGGTAATAAAACCCTATTTTATTTCAGATCTGTAATGTTCAGCGTGGTAAACTTTACAGGCACCGACCATGTTGCCCTCGAGCCAATGACGTGGGTTTTAAACGGGTGCAATCAGTGGCCCGCTTATAGGAATCCAGCCCGTTTTACAAAGGCAGTAAAGAACTGCGAGCAAATGACTGGAAGACCTTCAGCAGCCGTATTCTCTGCGATACTGGCAAATGTGTAGCAGTTGTGAAGTACTGTATGACAAGTCATAATTCCTTTTGTTTTGACTTGAGCAGTGCTCTTTTTGCGTTGTGTTGGCATGCACCTGAATGTGTTAACCCTGGCTTCGAAATTTTCTAGAAAAACTGGCTTCTGCACGTACCAAGCTCAAAATTTTATTAAATGCCTACTCTGGTGTCTGTTTTATTATAAGAAATACATCGAGGCATGACTATGCATTTGTGAAAATTTAAAACATATTAGAGACTTTAAATGACAGACAAATGTGCAGGAATTTGAATGCCAACTGGCACAAATGGTACAATTGAAAAACTGCAACAGATTGAAAAAGTTTTATGTAACGTAACTTTCATCTGAAATAATTATAGAGAAAGTTGTAACGTGGAAAAAAATGAGGCAAAATGGAGCTGCCCAAACTTGCCACAGACGCTTCGCTCACCTGTGCTGTTAGCTTTTAAAAGGCTGAACGAAAATAAAGATATCCACAAAGCATTCTGAAAACGTTGAAATATGATCAATATTATCGTAACTGATAATCTCACACCTGCATTCTCAGAGGATGGTTATATTTTTTTGTTCTAAATGCATGATTCTGGCGAGCACTTCAAAATCGGCCATCGAGGAGCGCTATGCGTGTCGAGAGACCCGTCACGCTCGTGACATTGGCAGCCCGTGCACAGCCAAGTGTGCCGTAGTTACAAGCTTTATCACTTGGTGGTGCCAACTGGTTACAGTCACGATTAGTTTAAATTTCCCGAGACTGTACTTCCGAAACTGCACATCCAGGCACTATGGCCACTCACAGAAGTTATCTCTTTCCGGCTCAACGTGTCAACAAGGTCATGATCGCAAGAGTGCCAAGACTTCGCGATCGCATTCGGGCTTTAATAATATTGCCGTGCGCAGGGCCAAACAAGCAACGCTCGGTCACGGAATCCTAGAAGACTCGCGGTTATTCTTACTTGGGGTGCAACTTCGTACCGTACTTGGGGCTTCATAATAAAGATTAAAGGTAATGAGAAATCAAACGACAATACGCCGACTTCGAGGCCTGTTGTCATTCTACATATGCACAATGTCACGCACAATCTAAAAGAGGTAGAGTGGGGGAATAGAACAACGTCGGAGATCCAGGGCCCAGATGCTCCTCTGAGTTTTGTTCCTTCTTTAGGTCTGAGGTGTTCTGAAACCGACTAGCATTTCTTCCAAATTTCCGGGGTCCAGCACGGGGCCCCTGGGGCCTTGGGCTCCAGCCCGCTTACTCCGTACCTTAATCTGGCCCTGGGAGAGAGGGAGGCCTTGAGCCAAATGCACAGGGGCTCGCATATTCCCCAGCACCCCCTGGAAAATGTCAGCGGGTGCTCAAGCCCACGTTTTCCCCCGGGGTCCCTGATTGTATACCGCTTCCTTTCAGATAATGTTTCATGTTGTTAACTTCATGGAGGACAATACTTTGTCAGTAATCCGATCAAATTGGTTGGAAGGTGACCCCACAGCTTAGCCACCCTATAGAGGCACCAGGCTGAAAAAGGCCAGCACCAGGCTGAAAAAGGCTGACTCTAATGCTCCACGTGATCCAAACAGCCAGGACAAGTTTTGGAAGATTTGTCCCGTCATTGAAGCAGTCAGGCAGCTATGTTTGCTGCTGGAGCCTCTCGAGCATAACAGCATGAATGAACAGATGATTGCATTTATGGGTCGCGTTGCAGCGAAGCAATTCCTCAAACGAAAACCAAACCCAGAAGGTTCCGACTGCCTCGCACATGACTATGAGCCATACCAAGGCAAAGGCACTGGTGTGAGCGTGCAGCATTCCCCCTAGGACTTCGTGGCTCCGCTGTGATGCGACTTGTCCAGACAATGTCGCAAGGAAAAAATCTAAAGTGCTTCATGGACAACTACTTCTCATCAGTGAAGCTTTTTCTTAAACTGAAGGACATAGGGATTTTGGCCAGCGGCACAGTTAGAGCGAACCGCTTGCATGGATGCCAGCTGAAGATCGAAAAACAGATGAAGAAAGAAGGCAGAGGATGCACTGATCACAAAGTTTCTGAGGAAGGAAACATTGTGCTGGTCCGTTGGCAAGACAATGGCGTGGTCAACATGGCCTCAACAGATGAAAGAACTGGAAACGCCGGCAAGGTGAAGAGGTGAAGCGGGTCCACGAAAACGCACATTGACATAGACTGCCCTGAGGTTATTCTTCAGTAGAACAAGTACATGGGAGGAGTCGACAAACTTGACTTCGTGATGTCGTTCTACACTATGCGGACGAAAACGAATAAATGGACCGTAAGAGTAATATCTCACTTCGCCTCTTTCTCTTTGGCAAACACTTGGCTGGAGTATGTAAGAGATGTGGATAAGGAAAGGCTGCTCAAAAAGAACACTATGGACATGCTGGCATTCCAGATAGATGCTGCCCCTAGCCTAATAACATGCAACAAGACGGCCCAAAAGAAGCGCAGTCGGCCAAACAATGAACGTCCCCAGCCGGTGGCAAAGAAGGCTCACAACGCCGAGCCACTACCCACGAATACAGTCCGGTACGATGGCCGCTATCACTGGCCAGAACACGTCAGCATGCCGTTTGCCCAACGGTGCAGACGAGAAGACTGCAGCTCAAAAAGCCGAATTCGCTGCAAGAAGTGGGGCATTTTCCTTTGTTTGTCGGCGCAGAAGAACTGTTTGTTCCTGTTTCATATGAAGGAGACTGGCAGATCTAGGGGTCGAAATTTCTAGACGAAACACCCTTTTTTTTATTTCTCTCACAAGAATGTGTCAAGAAAATGTGGAGTAAGCTGTTTGAAATATCTGAAATAATTTTCCTACTTGGAGCGAACTGTGCACAATTGTGGACGCAATAAAAACCTAAAAAAGAATCTTTTTTTGACACTACATTTAGTTTTTAGGTCTTTTTTTCGCTTCTATAAATAGGTTCAAAATTATTTTTCCAGTAAAAATTAATTCCCACCTGAAGGAGATAATGGCATACCAAAAGAAAAGCAATCTGACGGAACAACGCTGCTAAAGCCGTCCGTGCGAGGCTGGCCGCCAGCCAAATTTTCACCGCATCCCCGTCTGCAACCGGGACTGCTGTGCAAACTGAAGGTCCCACAATGCATCCCGGCAGCTACATGACCGATCCAAAAAAGCGCCTTATAAGTTTATTGTGTTAAAATAGTTTGTACTTACAGTGTGATTAGTACTTACAGTTTGATTACAAGATTACTTCAGTACCTACAGTGTGAATACAAGAGTTCAGGTACCACCATCCCACTGGTACGTCAACAAGGTGTCCTTCTTGATGTGCCAGTGGCGGATGCGGACATTGACATCTGCCACCGTGTCGCCACTTTTATGCCAGATCAAAAGAACATAATTGTTTGCTTCGTCCAGCGCTCAAAAATTAACAAAATTTTGGAAAAGGCCAAGAAAACACAGACCATTACTGCATCCCTCGAGTTTGGCAAACGAACACTTAACAGGCTTGAACAAGAAACTGCTGGGAACGCCTATCACGCAGAAAAGAAGGGTTGGGTGGAAGTTTGTGTGGTGCTCTGGTGGCAAAATATTTGCACCTAAGAATGAGACGTCAGATGTACTTAAAATTACTTGGCCTGGGTGATGTTTGAGAAAATTAGGAATTAGCGTAGAATATTTCGATCACTGCTGTATTTTTGTATAGCTTCACAATTCTCGATAGCGGTGCATGATTGGTTTTACCACCCTCACGAAGTCAACGCGTTGTTTGGAAAAACTGTCAGAAATGTCTTAAATTCTTTCCCCTTAAGGTCAGCGTAAACTAAAACCGATGACCTCTTTTTACTTTTCAATATGTTTCAACCAACGTTCAATATCATCATGCTCACTGAAACCTGGTACAGCAATGACAGTGATGTTTTTCTTTTAAAGGGATACGAACACTTTTATCTCAACCACAAACAAAACCGTAGCGGTGGTGTATCCATCTTGATATCAAACACAGGTTTTGAGATTGTATCCGAATACTCAGCAATTACAGATACCGCCCACCAAATGGAAATGCGTAAACGAAAATAAACAGCGCGCAAAATAGACAAGGACAAAAGGAAGGTGCAAACGACACAAGCGCTTGTGTCGTTCGCACCTTCCTTTTGTCCTTGTCTATTTTTGCGCGCTGTTTAATTCCGTTTACCATGAACCGACTCGCCTACCTCACGACACTAATAAAAATGTGTCCCAGTTTTTTTTTTTTTTAATTTCTAGAAAGGTTGTTTAGCTCTATGACTGAAGTAAAATGCAATTTCATCTTTGGAGGTGACCTAAATATTTATTTTCTTGATCAGTCACGTAATCAGTCGGAGTTATCTATATTACTGTCTGCACATAATCTTCAGAATGTCACCTCTTCCCACGCATATAACAGCACCATGTTCTTCCTTGCTTGACCTTTTTATTACAAATCATGATAGCTGAAATATTACTGCTGGAGTAATGTGTTTAGATTTGAGTGATCATTTGCCCATATTCATGCTGATTAATAAACAAAATGCTACAGCTAGAACGAAGGTCAATGAAGCTCAACCCGCCAGATACATTAAAAGTATTAACGATAAAACGTCGCAGGCGTTTAGAAGAAACATTTTGAGAGCGTGAACTGGAGCAGTATAATAGGCATAAATGATATAGATAAAGCCTACGACAAAATTATTGAGGTTTTTAAAAGTATTTATACGTCTTCATTTCCATTAAGACTGGTTAGAACCGATAGACGTGCCCGCAAACCGTGGGCTAGCTAAATACCACTTAAGATCAATATGTGCCAAAGCCCGATATATAAAAGCATTTTTAAAATCGCGAAGCTAGGTCGAACTAGGAGA
The DNA here is from genome assembly GCA_037355805.1 of Ixodes ricinus. Taxonomy (NCBI): domain Eukaryota; kingdom Metazoa; phylum Arthropoda; class Arachnida; order Ixodida; family Ixodidae; genus Ixodes; species Ixodes ricinus. The sequence continues at coordinate 4,564 of JAZHYW010009394.1, read as the reverse complement.
ATTTAAGTCACTGAGAAACCACCTGAATGCAGATTTGAGGCGTGCAAAGCGAAACTATTATAACCAACTCTTGGATTCTGAATGTATGAAGCATCCTGACTTGCTTTGGAAAAGACGTAATACCTCTCTTGGGCAAAAATATGAACAATGACAGACAAGAAAAATTAGTTTTTGATGGGATGGAAAAGTGTCATTCAGCACTATCAGATGCTTTTAATCGTCATTTTGTGAACGTGGGGTCTGGTACCTACTGCAGTGATGAAGCACAAAATATACCCAGAGTTTGTGATACTATATATTTTTATCCTACCAATGAATATGAAGTTTTTCGACGACAAATAATTTACGCAGCAATTACAGTTGCGATGCTGATAGTATAAACATTAAACCGGTGAAATTCGTTTTTCAACCTCATTGAGCCTTGTTTAACACATATTTATAACCTTGCTCTCGTCGGGTGCATTTTCCACTGGAATGAAAATAGCAAAAGTAAGAACAGCGCAAACAAACACGGACGAAGGAGAAGAAACACGCAGACGGGACAAGCGCTGACTCGCAACTGAAACTTTATTACTTGAAAAGGAAAAAGAAGAAGAAAATAAGATAAAAACACAACACCAGGAAGACCCCTAATCAGCACTCTCACTCAGACATGCACGTGTCAGGCCCTTCACTATCAGCACCATCACATCACCGCGTGGCCAACTTTCACCCTCTCGCGCATAAATTCAAATTCTTTTGTGAAAGCATTATTGAGGGCGCACTCACACACCGATCCCCCAGAGTGACAATGTGAATTGAATTTGAATTTATGTGCGAGAGGGTGAAAGTTGGCCACGCGGTGATGTGATGGTGCTGATAGTGAAGGGGCTGACACGTGCATGTCTGAGTGAGAGTGCTGATTAGGGGTCTTCCTGGTGTGTGTGTTTTTATCTTATTTTCTTCTTCTTTTTCCTTTTTTCAAGTAATAAAGTTTCAGTTGCGAGTCAGCGCTTGTCCCGTCTGCGTGGGAGGACGACGAAGTGTTCGGATTGCGAGCAGTACTTTTTCGCAGGTCAGCAATACTTTGTATTATTTTATCTAGAACACTCTTATTTTTCACTCAATTGCATCTGCTAGTTGCAACTGAGGACATCGGTTCTCCCGGCAAGGGAGAACCAAGTATCTAGCGGCGATGACCTCCCAAGAACAAGGAACGTTAAATGCGACCAACCCCACCTTGACCAATGCTTCCCTGGCGTATGCCGAGGAGGCAGCCTCATTGTCCGGTCTAAAGTGCCCTCCAGAAGAAATTCAGGCCGACGTCAACATGATAGAGCGTGATGAGGATCTCACCGAAGTGAAGGACCCAACGAACGCAATGCCACTCTCATCGCACTACTACGCAGAATCTACCTCGGACGCCTCGGAGATCACGTTCGATATGCGGGACTTCCAAACTGTGTACTCTAATAAACGGAGGAAAAGAACGCTCAACCTTGCGCCCAAGATAATGGCACCCACCACCACATTCCCTTCGGCTCTGGGCAATGTAGTGGTCTTCACTCCGAAAGACCCCACAAAGCAAGTCACAAGCTTTAATAGTATTCGCCTGACCGAGGAGTTAGAAAACATCGCTCCATCCAGTATCCTGCAAATCAGGCCAAATAAGGCCCTAAACGTCATTGCTATTGACACCCGGAACTTGCAAACTACAGCGCAGCTGTTGAAGCGTGAAACTTTGCTAGGTATACCGATGTACGCTTATGAACCAAGGTCCAAAACGCATGCCGTGGGTGTCATAAAGGACGTAGCGAAGGACATCACTGAAGAAGAGCTCAGGGCACAGCTTAAGAGCACAATTAAGCTTGCTCAATTGAGGCGCTTGGGTGATTCCCAAACAGTACGTCTCACTTTCGTCGGAAGCGAGCTGCCAAGTCATGTCGCTGTGGGCTGCGTCCGTCATCCAGTCACCGCATACTCACCACGTCCAGTGCAATGCCAGTCGTGCGGGAAACTAGGCCACCTAACCCCAACGTGTGCGCGTCAAAAGACATGCCTTCGCTGCTCCAACGCCCATGACACCAAGGAATGCCCGCCAAACGCCCCATCCAAATGTGTGAATTGTGGAGGAAAACATCACGCGTCATCGCCACATTGCCCGAAAATCAAACTCATGAGAAAGATAAACGACTACCGACAGCAAAATGGAGTTAACCACGCTACCGCAAAAACAGCTGTCACTACGCTTAACAAAACAAGGGAAGACTCCCAGCTGAGGCCACAACAGTTACCGCAAACTTCGCAACACCATTCAACCTGGGCAAGCGTCGTGGAAGCGAATGCTGTCCCTGAAAAAACGGACGGCAAGTCGAGTATCCCCACGAGTTCAGGTAATCCCGCGGCTGCGGAGGCTGTGAATATTCAACCATTTTCCCCAAGAAATCAAAGAGAAGCAGTCACCAGACAAGCCCCTTACCGTGAGGCGTCATCAGAACGATCTTCTAGTCAGAAGACACAGATAACTCCTCCAGCAACTGCACTTCCACTACACTCTTTCTCAAGCTGGCAAAGTCTCGTCATGCCCCTCCTGCAAGCTCTTCGCAGCTTGGTGGCGGGCATCAACAACCCACTTGCTTCGTCAGTATTGAAAATCATCGATCTAGCCATGCCCCTTGTGGCTGCGTTTCTTGGATGAAAAACTCTGCAAGATACGTACAACCTCACAGATCGTCGCCAAAGCTCAGACACATTCCGCTAGTCATGCAATGGAACTGTGCAGGTCTCCAAACCCGTCTTGCAGAACTGTTGCTTTACTTACTGACCGTACCCATACCTATTCTTGCATTATGTGAAGCTGGCCTCCCTAATGATCAAAGCATTTCCGGCTACGTGAGGTACTCAAACCCCACTATGAGCGGATTTGCTAACGGGAGTGCTGCACTATTCATCAAAAGTCCCTCCCTCAACACTCTATCGATGTGACTGATTTGTGTAGTGACCATCTAGAAATCGTCGCAGTGCAAGTCAGCGTATTTGGTAAGCCTTTATGTGTGGGGTCCGTATACGCACGCCCGGGAAAAAGCGGCCTTCCTGTTGCCCGTGTAGTGGCGGAGCTTAAGAAACGGTGCCCAAGCTCCTTACTTTTATGTGGGGACTGGAATGCCCACCACGAACTGTGGGGCTGCGCTAAACGAGACGCACGCGGCCTAGCTCTGGCTACAGCTCTAGAGGGGCACGATCTCGTCGTGGCGAATGATGGCCGTCCTACTTTCTACCGTTTCCCTTGCACCTATAGCGCCATCGATATAACCGCCCATTCTACTGAGCTCGAGGTCACGTGGCAAGTATTAGCCGACACAATGGGAAGCGATCATTTTCCCATTTTCCTGGATTTAAAAGGCTACCAACCGTCCAAGCAGCGCACAATTGATATGATCATTTGGGATACTTTCCGAAGTCACCTTTTATTGGTAAAGGAAGACGTATGTGCGGCTATTGTAGACGCCGCAAAAGCATCAACAGTGCAAATACGCCTCCCAGTACATTACCCCAAACCGGACCTGACCTTTCTGAATCTTTGCGCACGCAGGAGACAGGCCCAACGAAAGCTGCAGCGTTCTGGAAATCCGCTGCTAAAATCGCAATTCAACAAGTTAAACGCCGCGACTAGGCGCTACGCGAAGAAGCTACGCAGACAACAATGGCACTATGTGTGTGCTAAATCAGATGCCCACACACCAGCCTCCCGGATTTGGCATATTCTCGATTGCTTCATGGGAGCAAGAAACAAACTGTCGCCCCAAGCCTCTCTCGCACTTCAGCGAGGAAAAGACCTCCAGGTTATAGCGGACGAATTCGCTAACTATTACGCCTCGGTCCGGTGTAAATCGCAAGAACCGTGCGCCATAGTTTCGTCTTCGTCCCCTCTTGATGTACCATTCACCCTTGAAGAACTCGAGGCGTCTCTCCGTTCCACCAAAAAGCGCACTGCCTCCGGACCAGACGGCATTACCCACCAAATGCTCTGCAATTTACCAGATGAAGGTCTGCAACTGCTTCTGTCCGAGTTTAACGTTATCTGGTCGACGGGAAATGTACCTGGTGAGTGGCGTTCAGCCTGGGTTGTGCCCATCCTCAAACACGGAAAGCCGAGAACCGAACCTTCATCTTATAGACCAGTTTCGCTCACTTCATGTGTGGCAAAGCTAATGGAACGCATGATACACGCACGACTTTCTTGGTGGCTTGAAGCTAAACTACTACTGCCCGATGTTATGACAGGCTTTAGAACTCGGCTTTCAACGGCAGACAATATCTTAGACCTGCTCAGCGCAGTTGAACAAAATTGGAACGAAAAAAGATCAACGTTGGCGGTCTTCTTCGATATCGAAAAGGCTTTCGACAGTGTGACACCATCAGTTGTGCTAAGAAAACTCACATCCTTAGGCATTACTGGGGTAGTGCAACGATTTCTTAAATACTTTCTAACAGAGCGAACGTTCCGAGTAAAACTCGATAAAACGCTTAGTGCCAACCGTTCTTCCCCATGCGGTTTACCACAGGGTTGCGTGCTGTCACCTCT